>WBNM01006680.1:0-18093 GCA_013399055.1 Ramphastos sulfuratus | reverse complement strand
AACCTGAACGTTTCTGTGGTTCTTTGGGATTAAAAGCCTCCTGCTGTTTGTGTGGCTTGTAAGTGGTTGCTCCTTCTCCTGCACATGCAGCTTGCAATTTAAAAGCATGAATCTCCTCACACCTCAGAAGACAAAGAGCTTTGCAGGGAAGTGGATTTGAACATCACCAATGTCATTTTCTCTTTTCTTGGACAGCACTTTCAAGCTTGTCAAGCATGTCAAGCATGTTCAGGTGCCTAATGAAGTGCAAGACACTTTACAGGGCTGATGTGGGTCGCAGATGAGTCAAAGGCCTCCTATTACTTACCTGAATACAAACTGATTTCTGCCTACCTTTGTCCTCTACAAACCCAAGCATGGCAGGATGTTGTGGTTTCATACTGCTGTTGTGCTCCTTGGAAGCTGAAATCACAGACTCATGGGATATTAGGGCTTGAAAGGGACCTCCCAAGATTGAATCCAACCCTTCTGCCAGAGCAGGGCCACCTAGGGCACAGGTCACACAGGAGCACATCCAGGTGGGTTTGGAAAGTCTCCAGAGAAGGAGACTGCTCAACCTCTCTGGGCAGCTTGACCAAATAACCAAATTACCAAATAACCAAATTACCAAATAACCAAATAAGATATTTCAGAAAGAGTCCCAAGAGACTGTTTGGGTCATAGAACTTCATGGGTTGCCCAGGGAGGTGGATGAGGCCCCCCCATCCCCACCCTGGAGGTGTTTAAGGCCAGGCTGGATGAGGCTCTGGACAGCCTGCTCTAGGGTAGGGTGTCCCTGCCCATGTCAGGGGAGTTGGAACTGGATGATCCTTGTGGTCCCTTCCAACCCTAACTGATTCTATGATTCTATGATTCTATTTCCAAGGACATCTGAAATCCTGAACAGATAGGTGGTGTCCCACCTGCTGCTGAAATCCCTGCCCTGTGCTCAGCCTCTGACAGAGAGCTTGCAAAAGTTCTGCCAGGAAGACTTCTGGTGCTTACATTGCTCTCCCCACCCTGGTGAGATGATCTCTGGCCTGACCTTGGCCTTTCTGACATTTTAGCCTTTCTGCCCAATGTAAAGAACATAGAAGACAGTGAAAATTTCCTCTATGGACAGGCATCAGCAATGGTAAAAACTACAGCCTGAGTGTCCAGCTGGGCAGGGCTGAACTCCACCTCCCGCAGTTCTGGCTAACAGCAGCCAGTGGTCCCTGCTGCACTTGAGCTGTCTGCCTTCTGCTTCCTTCTGCTGCTCCGTGTAGAATGTGAGCTCTGACACTGCACTTGGACTGCTGCTTCAGGATGAAGCACAATGAAAACACAGAATCACAGAATGGCTCAGGATGGAAGGGACCTCAGAGATCCTCTACTCCAACCTTGCTGCAGTGAGCAGGGACACCTCTCAACCAGACTCTTCTCCAGGATGCACACCCCCAGCTCCCTCAGCCTGTCCTCACAGCAGAGCTGCTCCAAGCCCTTGGACCATCTTTGTGGTCTCCTCTGACCTTATTCCAGCAGCTCTGTGTCCTTCTTCTCCTGGGGACACCAGCACTAGAGGCAGGATTGGAGGTGAGGTCTCAGCAGAGCAGAGCGAAGGGGCAGAATCCCCTCTCTTGCCCTGCTGCCCACACTCCTCTGGCTGCAGCCCAGCACACAGCTGCCTTCTGGGCTGCCTGAGGGCACTGCTGGCTCCTGGGGAGCTGCTCAGCACCCAACATCCCCAAGTCTCTTTCTTTAGAGCTGTTCTCACCCCACTCTGTACCTAGCCTGAATTTGTGCCTGGACTGGGCCCGACCCAGCAGCAGGACCTTGCAGTGTGACTTGTTGAACCCCCTGCAGTTGGCACTGGCAGTTGAACCCCTTGTTGAACGTCCTGCAATTAGACCCTTCTGGCTCTAAAAAACCAGTAACTCAGAAAAAGAAAAGTGAATCTCAGTCAACTGCACTTTGAAATAGCAGCTCTGGGATTTTGGAAAGTCTGCAGATGAGAACTATCCAGCCCCTTTGTTTTGGAAGGAGCAGATATTTACAGCTATACCTGAGCTGCTGCTCCTGGGATGAATCACAAAGATTCCTAATCTCACTATCAGCCTCTGAGCACATTGCATTTGCATCTGCGTCTTACAGCTCATTGTGTGACAAATCCCGCAGCGGGAAATCTGCTGACCCAGCTGAGATCTGCAGCACCAGGCTAGGTCTGGCCACTTGGCTGCTGAACTTTGTCAGCTCCACAACACTTCTCTTAGCTGCTTTCCTCTAATGTGTTTTCTCACTTCCTTTCTTGTCTTCACATGCAAGACAGCGTCAGAGGCTTTGTCCACCTGGACTTTAGTACAGCCTTTGACACTCTCTCCCCCAGCATTCTCCTTCAGAAACTCCTGGCAAAAGGCTTGGCTTTGCCCAGTGCCCTCTGCCCTGGATAAAAAACTGGCTGATGACTGGCCAGAAAGAGTGGTGGGGAATGGAGATAAGTCTGGCTGGTGCCCAGTCACCAGCAGTGTCCCCCAGGGCTCAGCACTGGGACCTGTCCTCTGTAAAGTCTTTATCAATGAGAGGGAAGATTTAGACTGGATGTCAGGAGGAAGTTCTTTACAGTGAGGGTGGTGAGACACTGGCACGGGTTGCCCAGGGAGGTTGTGGCTGCTCCCTCCCTGGAGGTGTTCAAGGCCAGGTTGGAGGAGGCCTTGAGTGACCTGTGCTAGTGGGAGGTGTCCCTGCCTATGGCAGGGGGTTGGAACTAGATGATCCTTGAGATCCCTTCCAACCTTACCATTCTATGATTCTATGATTCTATCTGGCTGAGTGGACTGAGGCAGCCTCACTGAGTTTGCAGATGGCACCAAGCTGGGTGGCTGTGTCCATCTGCTAGAGGGTAGGGAGGCTTTGCAGCCTGCACAGGTGAGAGCCATGGGCCAAGGCTAATTGTTTGAAGTTCAACAAGGGCAAGTGCCAGGACCTGCGCCTGGGTCACAACAACCCCATGGGGAGCTACAGACCTGGGGAGCTACAGACAGGAGCAGGGGAAATGATTCCAAGCTGCCCCAGGGGAGGCTCAGGCTGGATGCTAGGAAATATTTCTTCCCAAAGAGGGTTCCCAGACACTGGAATGGTCTGCCCAGGGCAGTGCTGGAGCCTCCATCCTTGGGGGTGTTCAAGGAGCCTATGGAACTGGTGCTTAGGGACATGGTTTAGTGTTGTCCCTTGAGTGCTGTGTGGAAGGTTGGGCTGGATGAGCTTGGAGGTCTCTTCCAACCAGATCGATTATGTGCTTCTGTGATTATTTTTATGTCCTGTCCTTGGTATGCTGCTTTGAATTTCTGAGATTTTAGCAGCCATTCCTTATCATTTTCAGCTTTCTCTTTCCTGTTCATCTCCACCATGCTCCTTTGTGCAGGAATCCTGTGCTTATTCCTCATGCTCAAGATAGAAACTGCTGCATGTGAGCATTCCATATTCCCTCTTATATCCTGAAGCAGCTCTCATGTTGTAGAGACTTCTTCCACAGAGGAATCTGTGCCAAACTACCATCTCTGTGTTAGGGGAATCTTGAATACAGCACAAGTGGAAAAATGAGAGCTGTAAAGATAGAGAAGGCAAAGAGGAACAGTGCAGAGGTTGCCAGGGTGCTGGAGGGTTTCTGGAAGGGAAGCTGTGAGTGGCCTCTCCTTAGTAATAAAGGAAGGAAGCAAAGGAGTTTTAGGAAACCTTTTTTCATTCCCTTTCCCAGAGGTTAAGCCTTCTGATCGATTTCTTCACACAGGTTTCTGCAAGGCTTCCAGCACAGACAGGGAGGTGATAAGGGAGAGCTGATGCCTTGCGCAACGCTGCCGTATGGCAGCTTGGCTCTGGGTGCTGCAGCCTGGGAACCAGCTCAGGTTAGCCTTAGAGGGAGGCTGTACCTCACAGAGAGACATCCAGCTGGGAGCATACTCCCCCACCTTGTGTCTCCCCGCGGGAAAGGGTTGTCCTCCACTGTTGTTTCATTCCATTTGTGATTAATTGTTGTGCCAAGGGAGCTTGGGGACAATCTTAGTGATTTGAGGACTGTTTGATCATTGCTCTCCTCTGGTCTCATCAAGGTCAGCTCCTCAGCCTCAGATCTGATGGGTTTGGTTTGAACCTTTCCAGAATTTAGGAGGAATTTCTGTCAGTTTAACTCTGCTCTGGTGAAAGCTGACCTTGAATCCTGTGTCCAGATCTGGTGTCCCCATCATAAGCACACAGAGCTGTCGGAGTGAGCCTGGAGGAGCCCCCTGGAAGGTGGCTCTAAGGTCTCCCTGGAGTCTTCTCCAGGCTGAACAGCCCCAACTCTCTCAGCCTGTCCCCACAGGGGAGGTTCTCCAGCCCTCTGAGCATTTTCACAGTCTCCTCTGGACACTCTCCAGCATCTCCAGGTCCTTCTTGTGCTGGGGACCCCAGAACTGGAGGCAGTGCTGCAGGTGGGGTCTCAACAGAGCAGAGGGGCAGAATCCCCTCCCTGTGCTGCTGGTCACACTGCTGCTGCTCCAGCCCAGGAGGCCATAAATGCTTTTGTGTTGAGGTGTCTCAGACAAGAATCACTTTCCATCATATTCTACCATCTTGTCCTCACTACAATTAAATAATTAACTAGTTAGTTACCACAATGTTTGCCCTTCCCTCACCTGAAACTTCATTTTCTTCTCATGCTTTGGCTTCAAGATTGACAGACTGAGCTGTCACTGCAGCACTGTTGAGCAGCTTCTCCTGCCCCTGCTGCTTTTCAGAAGTCACAGCTGTCCTCTTCCACACATCTCTTTGTGTCCCCATGTGTCTTAAGAGGGAAGCAGGCACCTTGGGATTTTTGGGGGTGTTTTTCCTTTTGCTATCATTGTTGTGGGGCTTGGTTTTGTTTTGGTTTTTTTTTTGGTTGGTTTGGGGTTTTGGGTTGGTTTGGTTTTCTTTTATTTATTTTTTTTTCCCCTGGCAACTGCACTTTCAGGTCCCAATAACTTACTGATCCATGTCGAGTAAAAATAAATATCCTTTCAGACACCTCTACTGGGGCTCAGCTGTAAGCCTCTGAGTATGTTACACAGTGACAAGGGTGACAAATTCTTCACTTTGGCAATGGGATTCTCCAAATAAAAATTTAAAGCACACAGTTGGACTGAGAATGGAAGTCAGGGACCACCATCCTTGAGCAAGTGTTAGTCTGTTCAGAAACGTTTAAATACCTTGAGCAAGTCTAGAGGAGGCCACAAAGATGATCCAAGGGCTGGAGCAGCTCTGCTGTAAGGACAGGCTGAGGGAGCTGGGGGTGTGCAGCCTGCAGAAGAGAAGGCTTCAGGGGGACCTCAGAGCTGCCTGCCAGCAGCTGAAGGGATCCTGCAGAAAGGCTGCAGAGGGACTTCTCCTAAGGGTGTCTAGAGATAGGACGAGGGGGAATGGTTTGAAGCTGAGGCAGAGCAGGGTTAGACTGGAGCTGAGGAAGAAGTTCTTCAGTAGGAGGTGCTGAGACACTGGCACAGGTTGCCCAGGGAGGCTGTGGCTGCCTCCTGCCTGGGGGTGTTGAAGGCCAGGCTGGGTGAGGCCTTGAGCAGCTGAGTCTAGTTGAGAGATGTTCCTGCCCATGGCAGGAGGTTGGCGGAGATGAGCTCTGAGGTCCCTTCCAACCTGAACCATTCTGGGATGGTTAATCACTTCTGCACTCTTTCTTGAGGCCCTTCTGCTAAACTCCTACGTGGCCACACACTTACATCCAAGCTAAACAAACTCCCTCCTGAAACCTCATTGACTTTGGCTGTGTTTTCACCCTAGGTGCAGTCTTGGACCCTTCTTTTTGTGGTCCTTGTGGGTAATTCAGGAGTTTCCATAACCCGAAGGCGAGGGCATTAAAAAGAACCTACGACCAAAGAGGATGTGGGAGCTGGATTCTGAACGTGACACAAGTCATAAAAAGGAATCCTGGCGTTTATTGTCTGAATTAAGTTGCAGGGACTGTTAGGTTAAACTTAAAATAACCCTTTTAAATGTTGTTGAGGATAATGAATTAGCCAGGAGGAGTCAGAGCCTGCTGCTGCCAACTCCAGCGCTTGGGGACTGGAGATAGCACGGGCAGATAAGCAGCAGCTTTCAGGCAGTCAAATAAATTACATCTTGGGTTTGGCTGCATCCTGGCAGCAGAACCAAGCCTGGGGTTTTCCCTGCATTATCTTACTCTATGATTATGCAAATCTCCTTTTAATGTAGCGACTCCTTAACAGGAAATTAGTCTTAGACTTGCTGGTAAGCTCTTGCAACCGACAGCCCTCTGCTTGCAAAAGCCCTGCGTGTCTGAGCTACGAAAGGCACATTAACCCTTGCAGCATCGGCGCGGTGCAAGCATGCAAACAGCAGGACGTGCTGGGATACGTCGGGGATGTAGCAGGCGAAGCAGGAAGGAGAATTCGTTTCCTAACACAAAAGTATTCCCGGGTTTGAAAGTTCAAGCAGGATGCAAACTGCGCTGAAGTTTGCGTTTGGCTTTAAAGAGCGTAAGGAAAATAGGGGAGGGGGGAGGAGGGGAGAGAGAAAAATCTTAGGGAAAAGCAGGAGTAAAGCTGAATGAAAGATGGAAACGAGACTGCATCTTTCATTCAGCTCTACTCCTGCCGGTCTAGAGACAAAAGAGGTGCGATCAGGAGTGCTAAAGGCACAGCAGCCTGCGGAGCCCAGGTCCTGGCCACCTGCGCTGCCGCCTGCAGACAGGCTCACGGCAGGGAGTTGTGTGTTAGGGACTCAGACCATCTTTCATTCAGCTTTACTCCTGCCAGTCTAGAGACAAAAGAGGTGCGATCAGAGTCTAGAGGCAAAAGAGGTGCAATCAGGAGTGCGAAAGACACAGCAGCCTGCGGAGACCAGGTCCTGGCCATCGGCGCTGCCGCCTGCAGACAGGCTCATGGCAGGGAGTTGTGTGTTAAGGACTCCGGAGGATAGGTTCTGTTTTGTCTGGAGAACAGGGACCTGAGGTGCTTCGGCGGCAGTGACGGATGCCTGGCAGCCCTCGGCAGGGGTGGAACCGAAGTCACGAAGCTTCTCCTGTGTTCCCTGTGGTGGGATTCGGGCACGCCTCTGAGCAAGCAGGAGAACTCAGCTCTCCACGGCTGGGTTCGGTGAGTCTCTGCTAGGCAAAACTACCTTAGGGGACCTCTTCTTTAGGCCAAGGGTCTCCAGCAGAAGAGCTCATCTTTCGTTTTACAGCAAAAAAAAAAAAAACGTACCACTTAAGCACACACCGTCAATGGCCAGAGGTAAGCTGGTAGCTAGCAGTGGGGTGCCCTCCACCCCTCTTTCCCTTTTTAACCCCAACTGAACCACAGACAGCTCAGCCCTGTTACAGGGTAGCTGAAGAGAATAAAGCACCCAACTTCCCAGTGGGATTTGGGGCAGCATTCTGATTCATCCCTGCTCTTTTGAAACTCCTATCAAAGTGAACTGTTCAAGGCATGACCTTAAGGTAACACTGGAATCAGCCACAAAATCTAGACTGCCAGCTCTCAGCTTTAAATGTAAGCCCTGCTCTTTCTTCTGGATCCAGTGTATTCTGTTTGTAATTATCAGAAATTACCATTAAAGCAATGGGAGCCAAGCTAGGGCTCATTAAGAAGCAAGAATTTGTGCTTAACTATTTAAATAAATTCTTGTTGATCTAGTTTCTGCAGATTAAACTCTGTTGGGTTTTTTTTGTTTGTTTTTTTTCCTTTTTGGTCACGGATAGGAGAAGCTACAGCTACACTGACCCCTGTGGAAGCCTCGATTGGCTGGCAGCAAAGCACAGCCAGAGGCAGGGGTGGCTCACACCCCCTCAGGCCGCGCCGTCAGGCTGAGAGCTGGGCAGCAGGGGGACCTCATCAAGTTAAGTAAGGACAAGTGCAGGATCCTACACCAGAGAAGGAACAACACCAGGCACCAGTACAGACCAGAGGTTGTCCTGCAGGAAGGAAGCTCTGGTGGAAGGCAGCCCTGGTGGCCAGCAAGTGCTCCATGGGCCAGCAAGGTGCCCTTGTGGCCAAGAGGGCCAATGGCATCCTGGGGTGCATCGAGAACAGCATGGTCAGCAGGGCTAGGGAGGTTCTCCTCCCCCTCTACTCTGCCCTGCTGAGACCACACCTGGAATACTGTGTCCAGTTCTGGGCTCCTCAGCTCCAGAGAAAGAGAGGGATTTGCTGGAGAGAGTCCAAATTGGAGAGCCACAAGGGTGACTGGAAAATCTCTGCTGTGTAGAGACTGAGAGCCCTGGGGGTGTTTAGTGCAGAGAGGAGAAGGCTGAGAGGGGATCTGATCAATGTCTATCAATATCTGAGGGGTGGGGGTCAGGATGAAGGTGCCAGGCTCTGTTTGGTGATGCTCAGTGACAGGACAAGGAACAACAGGCACAAGCTGGAACCTAGGAGGTGCCACCTTAGCATGAAGAGACACTTCTGTGTGGTGAGGGTGCTGGAGCCCTGGAGCAGGCTGCCCAGAGAGGTTGTGGAGTTTCCTTCTCTGGAGACTTTCCAAACCCACCTGAGTGTGTTCCTGAGTGATCTGCCCTGGGGTTGGACTGGATGATCTCTGGAGGTCCCTTCTCACCCTTGACATTCTGTGATTCTATATTCTCTGTTACAAAAGCCTTCCTCAGCTCAGAGAGATGTCCTTGGACACCACCCGGCTCTGTAAGGCACAATTTTTATCTCACCTTACACACAGAGCAAAAAAATAAGACCAAAGCCTGCAGGGGTTCCCCTCCCCTTATAACAAAAGGCAACTACAAACCCAAAGTGGCTTTAGCAATGAAGCACCTTCCCAACAGCCTCCGTGAGGAACCTCGCTGACAGCTCCCTGCACACTGAGGACGTCTGAACATCACCACTCAGAGGGTTTGAAACCAGTTTGCAGTTAGGAAGTCTGATTACCAAATCACATTTCTTCTGTTCCTTGACACAGAAGGAAGCCACCTAAAGTGCCCCAGGTCTGGGGGTTGTTTTCTAAGAATTTGCCATCTGCTGTATAATGGGGGGGGGGGGGGGGAAGAAAAAAAATTACGAAGATATTTATCAAAACCAGTGGTTAAAAAAAAAACCCTAACAAACCATTTCAAGGAAGGCTGCTGGTTTCTTTGCTTGGTTCCACTGGTCAGTGGGCTTTGTGAGACCTCATTTTTCACCCCAGGAATTCAGAGGGAAAGAAAGCCCCAGCAGCAGTGACTGAGGCCTTACAGCATTCACTGCAGGACTTGGACTGGCCCGTGGCTGCTCGCTGTGAGCTACAGATCCCTCTCTTCATGTTTCAAGGTGCTGTATGCTGCAGTTTCAGTTCCTTCTTGGAAAGCAAGCAGGATGTTTCCTAGGAAAAGGGTTTTATTGGGAAAGACTGCAACTTAATGAGTTTGTTGGATGAGACACTTGAAATGGGAGCGATGGCATTTTTGCGTAAGCCAGCCTGGTGATGCTCAGCCCAGACAGTTGGCTCCAGCAGAGATCAAGGCTCTGCTGCCACCCTGGGAAACACTGAGCTGGCTTTGCTAGCCTACAGCTCCCACAGCAAGCGAGGCAGAGTCAGAAGCAATGGGACTTTGGAAGCTTTAATCACACAGGACATGTCCCTCGGTTTATTCTACAGAGCTGGAGCTGAGCTCTGAAATTTTCTAAACACTCTGGGACACAGAAATCACAGAACTCATAGAATCATAGAATGGTAAGGTTGGAAGGGACCTCAAGGATCATCTAGTTCCAACCCCCTGCCATAGGCAGGGACACCTCCCACTAGCACAGGTTACTCAAGGCCTCGTCCAACCTGGCCTTGAACACCTCCAGGGAGGGAGCAGCCACAACCTCCCTGGGCAACCTGTGCCAGTGTCTCACCACCCTCACTGTAAAGAACTTCCTCCTAACATCCAGTCTAAATCTCCCCTCTGCCAGTTTACACCCATTGCCCCTTGTCTTGTCATTAATGGTCCAGGCTGGAAGGGACCTCTAGAGGTCATCCAGTCTGGCCCCACTGCAGTCAGCAGGGACATCCCTGCTCAATAGAGCAGCTTGCTCACAGCCTTGGCCAGCCTTGCCTTGATGATTTCCAGGGATGGACCCCAACCACCTCCCTGGGCAACCTGTTGCAGTGTCCCAGCACCCTCCTGCTGCAGAACTTGTTCCTCACATCCAATCTCAGTCTGCTTTGCTCTAATTTCAAACCACTGCCCTCATAGTGTCCCTGCAGGCCTTTTCAAACAGTCCTTCTGCAGCCTGCTTGTAGCCCCTTCACATCCTGGCAGGCTGCTCTTAGGTCTGCCTGGAGCCTTCTCTTCTCCAGGCTGCACACCTCCAGCTCCCTCAGCCTGTCCTCCTAGCAGAGCTGCTCCAGCCCCCGATCATCTCCATTGCCTCCTCTGGAGTCTTTCCATCAGGTCCATGTCCTTTCTGTGCTGAGGGCTGCAGAGCTGGCCCCAGCCTCACAGGTGAGGTCTCAGCAGAGCAGAGCAGAGGGGCAGATCCCCTCTCTCCATCTCTGGCCACATTGCTTTGGATGCAGCCCAGGCTGCCATTGGCCTTCTGGGCTGCCAGTGTCCACTGCTGGCTCATGTCTACTGGCTCCTGTCCAGCTTCTCCCCCACCAGCACCCCAAGTCCTTTTCTGCAGGGCTGCTCTCAATCTCATCATTGCCCAGCCTGGATTGATCTCTAGGATTGCCCCAACCTAGGTACAGGACCTTGTACTTGTCCTTGTTGAACCTCTTGAGGCTCTCCTCAGCCACCTCCAGGTCCCTCTGGATGCACCCATCCCATCCTTCACTTACCAACCACACCACTCAGCTTGGTGTAACCTGCAGACTTGCTGAGGGTGCCTCAATCTCCTTGTCTGTGTTAGTGATGAAGATACTGAACAGCACTGGTCCCATGTTGCGCTACAATCAGTGTTGAGACACAACCACAGAAAGCTCAGTGCTCAGCAGTGGGGGAAAATACAAGAAGCTGTTTCTCCACAAGCTCTTGTCTCAGCAGAATCCTTTCCAGAGATTTCAGGTCTTCCTGAACTCTTCAGAACAGGAGATGCCTGTGCACAAGTAGCTAAGGAAGTCTGAACAGTCCCAGTGAAAGGGGGGGAAGTGCTGTCTGCCAGCTCCAGCTTCAGCTCTCTGGCCCCAGTTCTGCTTCTCTTCTGGCTCACCTCTGAACTGATTCCAGTTTTTACCAGTGGCTTTCCTAGGAAACAAGAGGATCATATTCTCCCCTCAGTCCCACAGCACTCTTCTCTTACTTGGAAGGTTAGTTCAGCTCACAGCAGCTCGAGAACGAGCTAGAGGTGACACAAGGGTGAAGCGGTGGGAATGCATAAGGTCAGTCGGTGCTCACCCTGCCTTGGCTCACACTGGGCACTGCCTCTCAGCCTAGTTCTACTGGGGGGCCACTGCAGGAGTCTTGGAAAGAAGACACTAAGGTACATAAATAGGTGAGGCATGATTTAAGCAGCAGTTTGATGAAGTCTCCCTCAGGCTGGCTGAGCACACACCACCAAGAGCTGTGACCACGAACAAAACCTCATGGACAGGGAAGAAAGTGGTTAAAAGGCAGACAAGGCACAGAGCAGCCTCAGCAAGGGCTTCCAAGTGCAAGCTGTGTAATTCTGTTTCCTGTTCATGACAATGACAGTTAAGAACATTTCAAAACACATAGGCTGCAGGCTGGAGTTGAACCCCCTTGTGGCACGAAAAGAACCAACAGCTGAAGCCAGGCTTTAAGCTTTGTATCTGACTTGTAATTAAAAGGTGATCCACCCTGTTTCCCCCCAAGAATAAAGGCCACCATATCCTTCAAAAGCTGCCAGCTAGAACAAGTGCAGCAGCAGAGCAGAGCTACATTGATTGTAGCATTGATTGTAGCATTTCAGAGCTGCAGATGCATGCTTCTGAAATGTGGATTTTCAAAGCCTATAAACAAAACGTCACAACAGTTCTTCGCAGCTTTTTCCCCAGATCTTGGTTTTGCAGATGAATTTTCGTCCCTCCCCCTGTGACATCTGACAGGATTCAGAAGTAGCAGGTGTCTTTCAGTTTTTGTTTTGCTGAAGTCTCCTTTTCTTGACTGTGTTTTGCCAGACTGCTCACATCTGTCAATCAGCACCACCTTCTGGTGCTCACATCGTGAGGGAGAGTCTGGAGCTGCCACCAGCAGGGAGGAAACCTGTGAAGAGAGACAATAGCAAAGTGAAACTGCTCTAAACCCAGGGATTTAGTCACAGGAAACGGGCAAAGGAATATGAAAGCCACTGTGCCAGCCCAGCCTGATGCAGGGGCTAAGGAGCACGTTTAGAACAGCTCATAGAGTGGTAGGAGTTGGAAGGGACCTCCAGAGATCATCCAGTCCAACCTCTCTGCCACAGCAGGAGCACCCAAGGCAAGGCACACAGGAACACATTCAGGTGGCTTTGGAAAGTCCCCAGAGAAGGAGACTCCACAATCTCTCTGGGCAGCCTGCTCCAGAGCTCCAGCACACTCATCACACTAAAGTTTCTCCTCATGTTGAGGTGGAACCTCCTGGGTTCCAGCTTGTACCTCTTGCTCCTTGTCCTGTCACTGGGCACCTTCTCCTTGACACCCACCCCTCCTGGTTCTCGCAGTCCCTGACACAGCTCAGTGCAGGAGTGGTGAGCAGTGTACACCCCTGTGCTGGCAGCACTCCCAACAGCTGCTCACACACACACACCCACTTGGCACAAGCCTCCTGTCCTGCTGCTTCCTCCCCCACTGTGGGCACAACAGCCAAGGGCACAGGGACATTTCTTCTAGGCTGCTGCTGCCTGAGCAGCCCTTTGGCATCTCCCCTGGGTGGCTGGAGGGAATCACCTGATGGGCCACACGTCTGCAGCACTCAGCCTGTGCTGTGCAATCAGCCCAGCACTTGGCCCAGCACCTTCTGCACACCCCCAGCACTGCTGGCTCTGGACTGGCTCAGAGTTGCAGGCTCCCAGCCCCTGAAGCATGACTCCACCACTGGCTCCTGCCATACTGAGCTGTGTACTGCTTCTGTGAGCTCCTTCAGCTAAAGTACTGCCTGACCCCCTGAAAGCAGCTCTGTGGAGAAGGACCTGAGTGTGCTGATGGGGAACAAGTTCACCATGAGCCAGGAATGTACCCTTGGGGCCAAGGCCAATGGAATCCTGAGGGCCATTAAGACTGCAACCAACAGGTCAAAGGAAGTTCTCCACCCTCTCTACTCTGCTCTGGTGGGGCCACAGTACAGGGTTCAGTTCTAGGCTGCTTAGTTCAACAGGGACAGGGAACTACTTGAGACAGTCCAGTGGAGGGCCACAAAGAGGCTCAGAGGGCTGAAGCATCTCTGACAAGGAGAGGCTAAGAGCCCTGGGGCCGTTGAGCCTGGAGAAGAGCAGACCCAGACGGGATCTGAGCAATGGTCAGCAAGAGCTAAAGTGTGGGGGGCAAGAGGCTGGGGCCACCCTTGTCAGTGGTGCCCAGTGACAGGACAAGGAGCAGTGGGCACCAACTGGAACCCAGGAGGTTTCACTTAGAGATCAGGAAATGTTTCTTTGCTGTGAGGGTGCTGGAGCCCTGGTGCAGGTTTCCCAGAGAAGTTACAGAGTCTCCTTCTGTGGAGAGATTCCACCCCCCCGCCCCTTGGACACAATCCTGCACAACCAGCTCCAGCAGACCTGCTGTGGCAGGGGAGGATTGGACTGGGTGATCTCCAGAGGTCCCTTCTGACCCCTATCATTCTGGGATTCTGATCATATTACCTCTGTGCTTTTACTGTGAAATGTTATTTATGGAAACTTCCACCCCTCGGAGCACTGCTGTGTTCACAAACAGCACCAGAGCAATGTGCTGCTTCAGGCAGGCAGGAATCAACAGCTTCAGCAACTTGCAACCAAACAGTTTTGCTGAAGGAAAAGAAGAAACCCCAAGCCACCATCTAAGAAATACCCACTAAGATAGGGAACTCAGAAGCTGCTCCTGCCAGCTGCAGAACAAAGGTGGTGCTGAAGCAGCTTTGCAGAGGTGAGCTCGTGAAGCCTGGGGCTGTTTTCTCTACTGCCCTTCTCTTCTGAAGTTCAGCCTGCAAAGGCAGCTGCACCCCGTGCTGTCCACAGGTGCTGAAACGTGCACAGGAAATGCTTCACTCTTAATGCAGAGCCTTCTGCTGCACTGTGGGGCACGGGAGGATGGTCTCAGGCACAGATGTGCCTGCGGTGCTAAAGGAGTGGGGCAGATGTGCAACACTGAAGGTTCTTGAGGTGGAAAGCAGGCTGAGGTGACAGTGTCAGCTGCAGCTTCTCCCTGCAACAGATCACCACAGAGAAAATCCACACCTGGATGTGAACACTGCCATTTATATGATCCCATTTTCTCCTGCTGGATGCTTGGAAGGATCCAGCCCGTGCTGCTTCATCTGCACCGCGATATCGAACAAGTAATCGTAGCACTCACACCTGAAATGAGAGGGAAGAACACCCTGCAGCATCAAGGCAGGCTACAGTTTCACCACTTCTCATGAAAATGAATCATTCTCTCCCTTCAGCTTCACATCCCCAGTGTGACAGTATGGCTATATAGCCCTCTGAGCATCTATTTCCATGGAAAGTGCCCAGCATTTTCCCTCTTTGATCCATCAGTAAATGAAGAAATAAACTCCCCAAATGGAATTAGGGAATGCTACACAAAAACGAGGAGAACCACAAAGATGATCCAAGGGCTGGAGCAGCTCTGCTCCAGGCTGAGGGAACTGGGGGTGTTCAGTCTGGAGAGGAGAAGGCTCCAGGGGGACCTCAGAGCTGCCTGCCAATAGCTGAAGGGATCCTGCAGGAAGGCTGCAGAGGAACTTTTCCTGAGGGTGTCTAGAGACAGGCCAAGGGGGAATGGTTTGAAGCTGAAGCAGAGCAGGGTTAGACTGGAGCTGAGAAAGTTCTTCAGTAGGAGGATGCTGAGACACTGGAACAGGGAGGCTGTGGCTGCCTCCTGCCTAGGGGTGTTGAAGGCCAGGCTGGATGAGGCCTTGAGCAGTTGAGTCTAGTTGAGAGGTGTCCCTGCCCATGGTGGGGGGGTTGGAGGAGATGCGCTCTGAGGTCCCTTCCAGCCTGAGTCATTCTGAGATTCTGTTGGCAGGTATTATATCAAAGCAGACTGCCTGCAGGTTTCATGAGGAGGGACCTGTCCATATGAAAGAAAACCTTTGCAAGCCTGTGAGCCAGCAATGACATGAAAGGAAAACCAGGAGGCAGACTCTGGGCTAGCCAAAAGCTGCCTAGACATGCAGTGAGATCAGAACTTACTGTCCTAATTCCTCGTCCATGGGTGGGAAGTGCACCTCCCTCGAAGGCCACTGACCCTGTGAGGCACCACAGCAAAAGCTGCTCCATTCCCACACTGTACTCACATTGTCTTGGCCTTCTCCCACGTCTGTCCCCACACGTATACTCCGTGCCGCCGGACCAGCACGGCACAGGAGTCTGGGTACTGCTCCATGGCACGAGCCATTCTCTCCTTCAGGTCCTGCTCTTCTGGGGTGTTCTCCACGATGGGAACCACCAGTGTATCATCATAGCTGAAAGAGGAATGGATGATGGATTTCAGACCAATGCAGTCTTTGGACGTAGGAAACTTCTCCTTCAGAGTGACCGAAAGGGCAGCTGCAGGGCGAGCAGTGGATGCTGTCTGCCTTGACTTCAGCAAGGCTTCTGACACTGTCCTGTAACAGCCTCACAGGAAAGCTCAGGAAGTGAGGCTCAGAAGAGCAGAGAGCTGGATTGAGAACTGCCTAAACAACAGAGCCCAGAGGGCTGTGATTAACAGCACAGAGTCCTGCTGGAGGCCTGTTTCTAGTGGTGTTCCCTCAGGGTCAGTGCTGGGTCCAGCCTTGTCCAACATCTTCACCAATGACCTGGGTGAAGGTATGGGAGTGTTCCCTCAGCCAGTCTGCTGATGGTACCAATCTGGGAGGAGTGCCTGACACCCATCAGGCTGTGCTGCCATTCAGCCGGACCCAGCCAGGATGGGGAGTTGGGCAGAGGGGACCTCAGGAAGTTCAACAAGGGTAAGAGAAGGGTGCAGCACCTGGGGAGGAACAACTCCCTGCACCAGGACAGGTGAGGGGTGACCTGCTGGAAAGCAGCTCCACAGAGGAGGACCTGGCAGTGCCAATCAATACCAAGTTCTCCATGGGACAGCAATGTGCTCTGGTGGCCAAAAAAGCCAATGAGGTACTCAGGTGTATTAAGAAAAGTGTGGCCAGCAGGGCTAGGGAGGTTCTCCTCTCCCTCTGCTCTGCCCTGGCAAGACCACACCAGGAATACTGTGTCCAGTTCTGGGCTCTGCTGGAGAGAGTTCAATTAGAGTTCAGACAGGGATCTGCTGGAGAGAGTTCAATGGAGGCTATGAGGGTGATGAAGGGCCTGAAGCATCTCTCATACCAGGTAAGGCTGAGAGCCCTGGGGCTGTTTAGTCCAGAGAAGAGAAGGCTGAGAGGGGATCTCAGCAATGCCTACAAATCTGTGCAGGGTGGCTGCCAGGAGGATGCATCCAGGCTCCTTTCGGTGGTACCCAGTGACAGGACAAGGGGCAGTGGACAAACTCAGTCACAGGAAACTCCATCTCAACATGAGAAAACTCTTCTGCACTATGAGGCTGCTGGAGCCCTGGAGCAGGCTGCCCAGAGAGGTTGTGGAGTCTCCTTCTCTGGAGATCTTCAAATCCCACCTGGATGTGCAACCTGCCCTGCGTGCTCCTGCTCTAGCAGTGGGGGTGGGACTGGATGATCTCTGGAAGTGCTCTCCAACCCCTACCACTCTGTGATTCCATGATCCCATCCTGCACCAGGAGTCAGCAGGTTCTCAGCACATTCTCTCGCCAGATTCACTCTATGCTGGAGGAGCTCTCAGGAACTCCTCTCACACCCAAACATTTGCTGCACTGGCAAAAACTGAGCTACATCTGGGACACAGCAAGAATTAACACTTCCATGTGTTGGGTGTAGCTTTTCACACATCACTCTGCTCTTGGGCTCCCTGACAGCCTTCTCGGGCTCTCCCCATCATGCCCTGGCATCACCTAGAAGCTCTACCTCAAATTACTTCAAAGAATCACACGATGGAGGAGGAAATGAAGCTGTCTGCTGGAGAGCAGGGAAAAATCCTTTAGGTAGTCCAAAAAGCTCCTGGAAGTGAGGTTGTCCTGCTAAGAGACATTAATAGAGAGCAGAGTGAAGAGATGAAAAGCAGCCTGTGATGGAGTCATTGGTGGGCTACAACTGATTTCCAGCAAGCCCAAGAAGCCCAGCGCCAGAGGCAAGATGATGCATGCTCCTCAGTGCAACTTGCCCAAGAGCTGCTTCTGAAGGAGGACTGGGATATTTGGCATTGCCTGAACCTTAATTAACACTGGCAGAAACTTGTTTAAAGAGCTGTAATAAGTCCCCAGTTCAGGTTGAAATCCATCCTGGAGATCACATAGAGATTTCAGGAGTGGCTGCTAGCAGCGCTTGAATGAAACAAAGAGACAGTGGTGCTGAAAACAACCCAGCTTGTACCTCACACCACATCCTGAACGTCCAGAAGGTCTCACTCCTGGCAGCCTGCAATGCCAGGGCAGTCCATAAAAACACTGAGGTGCCCTGGTTTGCCTAGGCTTGCTTGGACTCTGACCTATTCTGATCACCCAAATCAGAGCTGGAGTCTTTGCCAATGAGGCCAACTGAGTGGAGAGATTAACTTTGTAGGTTCTGCTTTCTGCTTAAGCCTGAGGCAGGTGTAGATATGGACTCCCAAAGAACACCCTGAGCTTTTCATCCAGGACAAATAGCCATGAAACCCCAAGGGGACTTTAAATCAGCTGAAGACCTGGTGTCTCTTTGGTCTGATGGAAATGTAAGCAGCCCAGATTTAGCCAAACCTTCATACAGAAACATCCTGTGATGCTGTTGGCCACAGGTGCAGTTCTCCTCCTGCTGAAGCCAAAGGTAAACCTATTCTGGGCTCCCCTTCAGCCCAGCAAACCCTTCTCATTGTCCCATCTGCAGCACTCTCCTGGAAAACTCCTAGAGAAGGCTGATGGAGTTCAACCCAACCCACCATCAGCCTTGTTCTTGAAAGATCCCATTCTGTACTCACAGAACCCCAGAGTGGTAGG
>WBNM01006677.1:25376-46771 GCA_013399055.1 Ramphastos sulfuratus | reverse complement strand
TGAGGTGCAGAGCCAAGGCAAATGGAGGGCACCGTGCAGCATCGTCTGGCCGCCTGCCCCCTCCTCCTTCCCCGGAGGCACCCCTGCATTTTCCCCCTCACCCACCACGTGGGGCTGAGCGGCACAGCCCCTCGATCTAGGCACAGTACTGCGTGCACCCTCACCCCTCAGTGGCAGTACATGAGCCAAGGAAAACATTCGGGGCCTCGCAGTATCCATGCGGGAGCGAAATGCAAAGAACATCACCTGCCAGCATTAGCTCCTTTGCAATCCATCCCACAGGATATTTTGATGGAGAGTTACTAAACACCATGTATCAAGTTTCTTTGAATGAATTATTTTTACTACCTTTCCTCTCTCATCCCCTTGTATAGAGAGTATATTTCTTTCCCCTTTCATCTCTGAGTTGTCTGCTTCCATTACTTTCTTACTTCTGCTGGGGCCGGCAAGCTGTTTTGATGCATTCAGCAGTCCAAAGTGCAGTGCCATGTGCATTTGAGTTGGCTGAGTAAGCAAAATGAGAGAGGCTGCCTGTGAAAGTGGAAAGGTGATATACTCCACTTTCATAGTGCCACGCAATAGTAAAACACAGGGATCATTGGACATGTTATATCGTACAATTATGTAATTATAAACAACATAATTGGAGGCAGTTGAGCTTGAATACAGCAGACTGTTATTTAGCAATCATTTCTTTCAAGGCTCATTAAACACAGATTTATAAACAAAATAAAAGCTTTGCCCTGCGAAGACTAAATAAGTAATGGCATTTGTTCCTCAAAATGTCATACATTGATCTAAACTGTCAGCATCTGTAATGGATTTAGTCTGTGAGTGTGAATGGAGCTGTTCAGTAGGTGTGACCGCACCTATCCTTTTGCCTTTACTTTAGGCATTATTTCTGTGACTTCCTTCATATGTCTGTTTTGGAAGGATTAAGAGACTGCATATACAGCTGTGATGTTGGATTTTGAAATTTGTCAGGCAAGGACATTATAAATGGTTGAATAGTTTTGAAAACTAATGAAGATCTCTTAAAAACAGTATTTAGGGCCTGTATTAACTCTCTAAAGTTTTTTTTAATTCTGAAATAATGAGTGAGCTTCTGTGAAGGAAATTCACAACCTGAAATATTCAGCTGGGGCTACAATAAGTAATTTTGTGTTTTGGTAGTGTATATATATATGTGTGTGTGTCTGTGTGTGTACACAGAGCAGCATGGCCAGCAGGGCAAGGGAGGGGATTCTCCCCATTTACTCTGCTCTCCTCAGACCCCACCTGGAGTCCTGTGTACAGTTCTGGAGCCCCCAACATAGGAAGGATATGGAACTGTGGGAGCCAATCCAGAGGAGGGCCATGAAGATGCTCAGAGGGCTGCAGCAGCTATGCTCTGAGGACAGGCTATGAGAGTTGGGACTCTGCAGCCTGGAGAAGAGAAGGCTTCCAGGAAACCTTAGAGTAGCCTTCCAATATCTGAAGGGGGCCTACAGGAAGGCTGGGGAGGGACTATTGACAAGGTCTTGCAATGACAGGACAAGGGGCAATGGGTTTGAACTGGCAGAGGGGAGATTGAAACTGGATGTTAGGAAGAAGTTGTTTGCAGTGAGGGTGGTGAGACACTGGCACAGGTTGCCCAGGGAGGTTGTGGAGCACAGAAGCACAGAACGTGATCGAGCATCCACAACCTCCCTGGAGGTGTTCAGGACCAGGTTGGACAAGGCCTTGAGTGACCTGCTCTAGTGGGAGGTGTCCCTGCCTTTGGCAGGGGGTTGGAACTAGATGATCTTTGAGGTCCCTTCCAACCTTACCATTCTGTGATTCTATGATTCTATTTCCCACACCCTTAAAACCATGGGTAAAATAGAAAGGCCAATGTTAACATAGATTGTGTGGGGGGAAAAATTGATGTCAGGTGTCCTAAGTTAAACATTCCTTATTAGTGTATCTTTTCCTAGCTTACCCTGAAAGCAGATCTCATGTACCAGTTAAGTGAAGTCGGTGAAATAATTTAAGGCAGTAATGATGGATTCATGTTTTGTGCTGCACTTCCAAGGGAATTAATATAGCACAGTATGGTTCTGTGCACCAAAAGACCATCTCAGATTCAGTCAAATAATAAACATTTATGTTATACTGCTATCACGCTAGTAGAGTTGAGACGTGATCTGTTTTCTTTTCATGAAAAGTATTAACATTAATATATTTTGCATGTATTAATGAGGGTTGGAGGCCTCTAACTCCTGCTTGCTTTCTAGTGAACGCAGGCTGCTAGAGAGTCTTTTTTGCCTTGTTTTAAAGCTCAAGAAATTTCAGTTTTCAACCTCAGTTAGGTTGTGTGAATGAAAGAAAACTAAATATTTTACAGCTATAATTTTCAGAGAGCTGGCTTTATAAAAATGCAGTTAATACAATGGTAGTGTTGTCAGAAAACAGTCCCTCTCGTCTCCACTACTTCTTTAGGTTTCACTGCTTTTCTATTCCTTTCTTTTGACTTTAAGAGTGAAGTAAGATGTAAAGAGAAGAGGAAAAGTAAAAACAGACTATATTAATGTTTTCTGGTCTTGGCAGATTTATTCAAGGGGCACTATAGTTAATAATCTTCAGGGCTTTTTTGAGATTATTCTTAGAACTAAGTGCTGAACCTCCATGAATAGTCTGTACAAATATTAAGACAAGATAGGCTGCTGATTGGAAATCTAAGTTTTTTAATTATAACAGAAATAGGCTACTGATTGGGAATCTAAGTTATCAGTATTTGAATTACAACAGAAAGCAAAAAGAAAGTTGTGGGATGGTGAGCTCTCTATGCAGCAGTGCTTTTCATTCTTCCCACAAAAAATCTCTCTTTTTATACTGCTCTAAAGAGAGCAAAAGTTCATTATGGGTGAAAATTTATTGCTTTACATTTAACAGGTCAAGTTTTCTTCAAATTGAGGAGGAATTGTGGGTCATGGACATCTGATGTGATAGGTGAGTTGATTTTGCCATGTCTTACTACATTGCTGTCATATGACAAAAGCTGTGTTGATTCTGCTATAGCCTAAGTGCTGTTGGTGCCTTGCTTCTTCTGCATCTACACTGTTGCTGCAAAGAAAAGAAAATTAACCTCCTTTTGCTGTCTCTCAAACGACAATTAAAAGTTTGTTAGTACTGACAAATTTAGTATTCAGCAATAATGTACAGCAGGAGAAAGTGAAGGAAAGGGAAAAAGTAGCTTTGACATACCTTATTTCCTGAAATAATGTGGTTAAGATATTGTGGAAAAGGGCATTTAGGCTTTGAAGGAGATAGCACAGAAAACCTGGTATAGTTGATGTGTAGTCTAGATGCTCATAGAGCAATTAATAACTGTTTGGATAAAATAGTAGCCAATGATACTAAATTACTTAGCAGCATTCTCTCCTCTCTTCAGCTCTTTAATCAGATGGGCAGTATTGTAAAGAAGGCATCTAAACATGTCAGTAGTAGAGAAGAGAGTAAAGGGTAGAGTTTTGTATTTGTGTTCTTTACTGGATTTTATTATTCATAACAGTCGTTTAATATTTGGAACATAGATCTACAGACCTATTTAGTCTTTGTCATGAAATCATAGCATGACCAAGCAGGAGTTTTCCTTACCCTGGAGTTTGTGAGGCTGTTCCACTTCCACAGAAGCGGAGGGAAATGTCAAAGGATTTGAGCTAAACATGTATGAGGCTTTAGAAACCTCTTTTTGTGGGGGCAACCACACTGGAAATGATTACTGGAAGGGTTATGACAGTCAAAAGCAGTTATACTTTCGGGAGTGTCCTGCACTACTCGTGTGCAATTCAAGCAGATGCATTATGATGAAGTGTATTTAATTGGGCAGAGTTGATCTACAGGCAGAGTTGAACTTAAACTTGCAGTAGAAATTTCTAAATATGAAAAAAAAATCTAATCAGCAATTAACTACTAATTTGGCATCTCTGAAATCCAGTGTGGGGAGACTGCTAAATGATGTCATTTTTTGAGTGGTAACTTTCTCTGAGGTCATCTGGACAAAACATATATTTCTTGTAGGATTTTGAGTCCTATTTATGGTACATGTTGTTGACTACATTCCTTTTTTTGTTGTTAGGATGTAAGAATGAAGGTAGAAAAAAGTGTCAGTGTTTTCTCTACTGGTCTAAGCACTGATACTTCAGAGCTTTCTTTTTATGAAACTGTTACAGAAGAGAGTTAACTCTGCTCAGTCTGTTTTACTTCCAATACTTCTTTTCAAGGTGTCAAAAATGTTTGGGGTTTTTTAATTCACATTTTTCATTCATATTGGTACAGACCACCTAAAGCAGTAGTAGCACCAGTCCCACACTGGGACAATGAAGTGACAGTCAACTGAACAATAGGGAATGTAAAATATATAACATTTTAAGCATATAATTATATAACATTATATTTTAGCATATATATAACCTTTTTAGCACCACTTTGCTATTCATACATACATGTCACACCTAGGTTGAGTAGCTTCTAACGTGTTGGTATGTGGTGATTTATAGTTCAAAAATTCATCTCTTCCTAGATAAAATGAACCTTCTTTTAACTTTGTGTGTGTGTAATGCCTTGTGATAAATTAGACAGGCAGGCACTTAATGTGGTCTGGGCATGAATTCTTTAATGCAAGGTGCACTCACAGTGTAGGAGTGCATGAGAGAAATTAGTTTGTGTCTTGTCTAAGTGTAATTGGTTAACACTGGATTAGATGGATGCATTTTTCCATTGCTATGTTGCCTTTTATTATGGAAATCAATTCTTGCTTGTGGGAAGCAGAAAATGGGGAAACAGTGCTGCAGAAATACATTCCTCTTTCCTGCCTTGCAGAAAGGGAAGGATTTATCTTAGCAGAGGACACTCCATGAACTTGTCTTTTCAGAAGAGCTTTTATTTTTTGTACATGTGCATGTGTGTGTGTATGAGTATCTCCTCTATAGCCTAAAAGATCCAGGCATTTTATAGGTAGATCTTTCCTTAAAAGAGGCTGCAGATACAAGGTCAATGTTTTCCCTCACTGTGTCAGGAACAAGGGGCCCATATTTTGGAAGTTTAGATCCTTACAAATACAAATTATACTGCAGGCTGAAACAAAACGTGAGGGTAACAGAATACCAGTTTGCAGTACACAGACAGTGCTATCAAGCCATAGAACAAACTCACATTTTTTTCCAAACATTATTAATGTCCTTAAAAAAACAGAAATGAGGAAGATAAAAGTCAGGCAGTGGGTTTGATGTATATGTAGCTCATTATGTGGGGAGAAGGACGGAAAGACTTCTGTTCTTGCAAAAGAGATGAGACTTTGCTGAAAATGAAGGGCAGCTGGTTCAGGGAAGGAGATTCTGGGAAGTTGGGAATACAGAACTGAGAGGGAGATGAAGAGCTCAAAAGTGAGAGCTCAGTGGAAGAAGTTTTAATGAAGAAGCTACAATGAGAAGCTGGTGGGGTTAGGAAAATGAAGAAATACAATTAAAATCATCCTTCATTATCCCTGGCTCTCTGGATTGAGTATGTCCTTCCCAGTGCTTCATTACCTGTTGTGATGGTAGCTCTCTTTCTTCATTCACTTTGCTTTAACTGCCCTTTTCATGGCTTGAACAGATCAAAAGGACAAAGGGGATGAAATCAGGCACACAGAAGCCAGGTTCAGACAGGTCCTCTAAGGATGGAAGAAGAGAATCTAACCAGCTGAAGGAAATTGTGAAAAGTTGCTTGTCTGTTAGGTGTTGATGACTGGTGTGTTTAGAAAATGAAGGAGCATCATCCACATGTGGTTCAAAACATAGCAATAACAGAAACTGTGCAGTGAACATGAACTATATGTGTAAGAAGTCAGAGCAAATTCAGCTTTAAGTTAGCTATCACATGATGATTCTTCATATTCTTTACACATTTCCATTTTATGAAGAAGAGGTAGCATATCCCATTGAATCTTGATTTGCTTTTTTCCCCATGTTTTGTGCTTTGTTAACGTGCTTAGCATGCATTAACCAGAGTAATGAGCACAAGAAGAGCTTTAGACATAGCCAGGTTTTATTCTTAAAGGTGCTTTTAACATAGTTTTTTTTTCTATATTGCTTTGCTTTCAATTTGATTACTAAAATTATTACAGTGATGTCAGTATTTATGGTTCAACAGCCATATATATCAAGTATTGTTCCACACAGAGATGAAATAAGAATTGAGAAAAATGAAAATGAACCCTTAGTTGAGATAGAAATCTTGAAAATGAGGTTATTTCTGTCATGCCAGTGTTGTTTCCATTAGGAGGGCACTGCAACAACCAAAAGCTTTGAAAGATGTCAGTAAAAACAGCAATGTATCATAACATGTGCAGTAAATACCAAAGACTGGAGTTAGTTTTATTAATTTTTTTTTTTTTTTTGTGCATGGGTTGTTTGGGGGTTTTTTAGGGTTTTTTTTTTGTTTGTTTTTTTTTACTTAATACTATTCTGCCAAATGTCTCATTATTTTTCAGCTTTGGTTTCATGGCAGTCTACCAGTTTATGTTACTGGTTCTTCATCCAATCTTACATGGTTGTAATTTGACAGTAGCAACTTGACCAGGAAAAATGTTTTCAGAAGTTGATATCTCTCTTCATTTACTGTGGACACACTGAAAAACTGGAGAGCACTTTCATCAAGTGGTGCTGATAATTCAATGCAGTCCTTTGAGATTTATGTGCAAAATGTTCAGGTTGGGTGTTTGTTGTGGTTTGCTGCAAGGGCTTTCAAACTGCTATCTCACCATGGGTCGAAGGGGAAAGGCAGCTCTCTTGTACCTCCCCAACTCGTTCCTCACTGACTGTGTCTGTATGGGTGTCTCTACTACATTTCCACTGCTTTCCAAAACAAAGAACTCTTAACACAAAAAAGAGCTCCCAAACCAAAAACAACTTGCCCAACAGGTTTTCCACCTTTAAATCCTGGGCTGCATCAAGAGCAGTGTGGCCAGCAGGGCACAGGAGGGGATTCTCCCCATTTACTCTGCTCTCCTCAGACCCCACCTGGAGTCCTGTGTACAGTTCTGGAGCCCCCAACGTAAGAAGGACATGAAACTGTTGGAGCCAGTCCAGAGGAGGCCACCTGCCTCCTCTGAGACACTGGCACAGGTTGCCCAGGGAGGTTGTGGATGCTCCCTTCCTGGAGGTGTTCAAGGCCAGGTTGGACGAGGCCTTGAGTGACCTGTTCTAGTGGGAAGTGTCCCTCCCTATGGCAGGGGTTTGGAACTGGATGATCTTTGAGGTCACTTCCAACCTTACCATTCTATGATGCTATGAAATATGTTACCACAAAGATGCTAAATGCCCACTCCCCACCCTGCTACCTTGCTACTCTGGTTATTCTGAAGATACTTTAAGTTTAGTTGACGAGTCACCTGCTGATGCCATGGCTCAGCAAATAACTAGGTTCACATTCTTGAGTCCTCAATGAGACTGAACCATGCTGAAATAGTTTTTTTTTCTGAACAATCATGTCAGCAAAAATTGTAAACCTGGCCAGAACTGTTATAATGAAACTTAATTTTGTGTTAAATAGTCTACTTTTGAAAATTTTAAATTTTAAAAGCTCTGGCTTTCATTTATGCATATATGTCACATCTACACCTCACAGGTTGAGTTTGGAAGTATTGCTGCTAGTACTTCTGGGGAAATATCATTTCACAAGTTTCAAGCTGCAATCAGCATGAAGTCATTGTCAGTTTTGTGCCCTTTCCTTCAGTTCTCACTCAGAAAAAATTGTCACATGCCCTGATGTTTTGGTGAAACTTGGGATATCAGCATATGCAAACAGGTACATTCTTTGTTGGCTCTGGCTGCATTGACATTTCCTTCCTTCCAGTGGCCATAGAGAACACCTCTCAGAGCCTGTGTTTTTGGATGTGTGCAGTCTTGCAGTGCAGCAGATTTGGCGTGAGACAGGAAGGGCTTTCCTAGGGTAGTTACCTTTGTGGATAAGGCTTTGCTTGACCCACTGCTTCTCTGCTGCCAGCCCTCCCCTGCTACCATAAGAGGAAACAATGAGTGAACTGGAGGCTGAAGTCCTTCTGAGCTTGTGGCATTTATACTGTGAGAGAGCTGAGGTGGAGTTCATTTTGCTGAGCTGCTCACCCATAGCGGATCTGTCACTGTGGCTTGCTCATGTATTTATATTCATTTTGGACAGGCTTTGCTGCTCAGTGCTCTCCCAGTGAAAGCTCCCAGCAGACCACGCAGATACAACATTGTCACATACCCTCTCCTCTGCCCCTCAGAGTACATTTATCCTTTTCATAGACTTCATAGGCAGTTGTCCATTTTAGCTAGGCTTTTACTTTTGACCTGGTATCAAGTAGCTGAGAGCACCTCTTAATTTGACCCCAATTTGCTTTTGTTCAGCTGGCAGAAAGATGGCACAGACAAATACTTGAGAGTATTTTATGGCAGAAAACCTATTCTGATTTTTTTTTTAATTAAATACCTTTCTGCATTTTCTTCTTATTGACATCTTACCAGTTATTGGCTTGTTTCTGATGTATAGATACGATGGATAGGGAGGGTGGGAAGGAGTGGGTAAATTCAACCTTCCTGTCAACTGTATCTGGGAATCTGAGTTAGTTTTCAGAAACTGGAGCTGCTAATAAACCAGCAAATAAATAAGTGTTTTTTCATAGCCATTCACTAATACTGAAATTAAGTAAGTGTATTTAGCTCTAATTTCTGATTAAATTGAGTGTCTTTTAATCTGGTACAGATTTAGTGGAATCTGAAGTAAAATCTTAGTTTTAGTGGAGCAGGAGCTTGTTCTGCCTCTCCTTTTCCCTTACCCCAGGAAGAATATTTTTTTCCAATTCAAATTACCAAATAAACCTCCAGATGCGTATCCATTTCTAAATATAATAAGCTGAGCTACAGAATTTACCAAGGTCTGGGAAGCCAAGTGAAAATGAATTCACTGACTCTTTTCTCTACTAATTCATCTCCTGGGTCTCTCCTCTTTGGGGATTTTTTCCTTCTTTCTCCTTCTCTTTCTTCCCCCTACTTCCTTCAGTCCTGCTTTATTTTAACAGTAGTTATATAATTCTGCCTTTCTGTCAGGACACAGCTTACATACATCTACAAGCAAATCTGTACAAATCCTTAGAAATTGGTTTCCAAGCTTGAGTTCAGAAGAGCAGTGGATTCCCTGGAGAGTGCTGGCTCCCATGGCATAGCCCCAGTTCCAAGTCAGCACTGCACCTTGCATTTCTGTTTAATAGAATGTCCTAGAATTTTCCTTGTTTATCCTATGCAGTCCCATCTGTAATAACATAGCATCTGAACTGCTCTTTTCATATTTATGAAGGTAGATAAAAATAAAATACTGGACAAAGTGTGATAGTTTGTAAACAGACAACAGTTCTATGAATTCTGCCATCAAAGTTTGACAGTCAAAGGTTAACTGTGAAGAGTGAAGCTTGCTTCATTCTGAACGAGTTGTATTTACCAACACTATGCTCAGACTTTTATTTCTCATGTATGAAACTTACTGCAAGAAATAAAAATGTATATTCCTGATACTGCTTTGTGGTCTGTTGGTACCATTCTCTCTCAGAGCTGTTCCTCTGTGGCTTTCTAATTTGTACAGTATCAGAGTACTTGCTCTTGGTCTTCCATGACTTCCTCTTGCAAACGAATGTGGGAGAGCAGAGAGCTTGACAAATCCAGTGCTCTTTTGAGATCTTTATAGCACTTCAAGTTTGTGTGTTGATTGTAAAAGCTGAAATTAAATACCTTGGATTGCACTGACCTCATCATCTGTTTTTCAGATAGTGTCATGATCCCAAAAATCCTCTGAAGAGACAAATGAAAAATGTCTGTAGAAAAGATACAGCTTGGATGTAACAATTAAGCAGATGTTAGGCAGTAGGTGTTAGGTTTTTATAAAATTATTTTTATACTTTTATTGCTGCTCAAAGAGAGACTTAACTGACCACCATATCTAGCTGTTGAAGGGCAGGATTGAGTGATGGGTGAAAAAGCCTGTAAAAGAGACTCATCATTAGCAGAGCAGAAGTTTCCTCTAACGCAAATCAAGTTTAAAGTTTGCTTCTTCCTTGTTAGGCAGTGCTTTGTACCTTTTTCAGCTCAATCTAAATTAACTCTGAAATGGCAAAAACCTCCCGTGGGTGCAAAGTATGGTCAGAAACAGTACTGCTTCTGTACCAGTATCATTTAAATTCTGTTTTCAGTTGTACCTACGAGACAAAACTGCCCCCCCTTGGTGACCAGACACTGCAATTTGTGAATCTAAAGATTATTGTGAGATTCCAACTTTGCAGATGAGCAAGTGTGCAAACATTCTGATTCCACTTTTAAAATGGAAGACAGAGACAAAATCAGGGCATTTATTTAGTGTTGCAGTACATTCAGGTATTAAGCAAACAATTTCTGTAACAAGCTTTCAATTTACCATAAATATAGAGAGCAGCCAGCCTGGAGTTTAACTGCTTCTTATGAAAATATTATCACTTGCAATTTGGGAGCAGAAATACTGCTCAGAGAATAAAAAGTCTCAGCTGCTTTGCCAATGAAATAACTCTATCTGAAAGGGCTCTGCCTAGATAGGTTTTAGAGGGCTGTAGAGCATGCTGGCTCTGTGCACACTGCTGGTGAGAGTAGAGCCTGGAGCCTGGCTTAACATATGGGTTTCCCAAGTAGTCAGTGGCTGAGTAGATTTCAGGTGCTTTACTGTCTTCTGAGTGGAGCCTTTCTGCACAGGACAGATAAATGACACTGTAAGTCTTTGTGTGAAACAGTGGAGAAGGGCCTGTTCCACAGGTGTGGTTGTACTATCAACCATGTATGTCACGTCCAATGGATCATAAGCAACTTGGGGCACATAAAGCATCTGCCATTGTGCTTTATATTGTGGCTGGCACATTGCAGCCCCACTGCTACCTACTTCTGCTGGGAGATACCAGTCTAGGAGCATTTTAAGAGCTACTAAATTTTAGAAAATGTACAGANGACATTTCTATTTCTTTCTTTCTGTAGAGAATAAACATGATCACAAAGTCAAAATCAGGTCTTGTTCAAGATAGATATTTTCCCCTCCCACTTTTCACGTTATTGAAGACAAAATTTTAGTTCAATATCATGTAATGTGGAAAATCAGAAGAAACATTCTTGAGCATTTTTCTTTATCTACAAAATAGACTCTTTCAGATATTTTTTTCTGATGCAAATGATGTTATTCCCTGTTTTCTGACTGGAGTCTCAAACACTATAAAAGCCTTCATTTTGTGACGATGCTTTCTTCTGTATGAAGTGTTTGCACTTTTTGATTGCTTTCAATTTTCCTTTTGAATATTGAAATATTTAGGATTGTCATTGGTATATTAATGAGAGACTTCCCTTTATACTTCTTTCCTGTACTTCATAAAAGAAGAGCTCACAAACTGGGATTGTCTTTTGTAAAGCAAATGAAAAGATAAGAATTGTTTCTTAGTTATCAGGAGTTTACGGTTTATCATTCCCTTGAGCTTGCAATGTGTTTCTTCCCTGACACACATTGCAAAGCTGTGAGTCAGAAATATTTGCCTTGTAAAATGTCTAGATTTTGACAACTATGTTTTCCATATATACCTCTCCAGATGACTAAACATTTAAATAAGATGTAGATCCTTCTACCTCCTTGTAGAGTCACTCATTGACTAGCTTGGGTGGGACCACAGCAGCAGTTTTAAAGAACCTTTTTTTTCCTAGTAAGTGGCAATGCAGCAGCGTGGGGATTTGAAGAAGGGTGAATGCACTGATAAATGTATTTTCTAGGTAAAAAAAAACATCAGGAGTAAAGCTTGATAAAATGGAGTGACTGACGTTACAAATTATGCAAAATTAATAATGGATATTAATTCTGATATTGTTAATAAATATGGCAATTATTTATTAACATTAAATCTCTCCAGAAAACTTATTTACCATGTTCAAAATGCAGGGTTTGGATATTTATACAGACAGGGAACAGGCAACTTAAGAAACAACTACCAAATACAAACATTAAACTTAAAACTGGAAAGAGGCTCCTTGTTTCAATTATAGCTCTTGCCCACCAGGGCATTCAAGAGGCTCCGTTCTGCTGCTAAGGCAGAAGGCACAATAGAATCTGGTTACAGAATTTCTACAGAGAGGCTTTGAATATTTACTCACAAAATAGTATCAGGCAGTATCCAAACACTTGAAGGAAGCTCTGTCAGTGTCTTGAAAGTTGTTGCAGACAAAGCAAAGCATAATGTGGCAAGGCAGAGCAGGCAAAGCAGAGGTGAAAGCAAAAGCAGCCATGTGTCTGTTTATTGTTTGCCTGAATGCAATGCCCCCTTGGCCACAGAGATTCACCAGTCAGAATGGCACTTTGCCAAATCTGACCATGTTAGGTGAAGTCAGGAGCTTGCTTTCCCTTATTTGGGAGGAACAAATCCGGGCAAGTCTTGGACTCTCAAAGTGGCTGTCTCCAAGCCTTCTGTCTTCTCCCTGTGCTCCCTTGTTGGGAGACTTTGTGGTTGATGCTCAGAAAATCAAGCGGGATGAAAACTGCATGAATGTTGCTTGACAGACTTGCTTTTGAAAAGAAGAGCTGTTGAGCCTTCCAGCCTTAGACAGCAGAGCAATAACAGAAACAAAAGAGCAGGTGAAAACTGTGATTCTAATAAAGGCTACAGTTGAGGTTTTACCTTTTATTTTAAGGAGATAATAAATAAATAAATGGAAATTTCATTTATTTTATAGTTCTAATGTTCAGTCCATCAGATTCTGTAGATAAATTTCATAATCTATTAGTAACCTAAAAGGTCTAAGAGACTGTTACAAACATTGACATTTTAGTAGTTCCCAGGTAATACAAACTACAATTTGTCGAAAGTACTGCATTGTAATTAAAATAAAAGGCTTTTTTTTTTTTTTTTTTAAGATACTTGAGATGATAGCAAAAGTAAGATATTCTGAAAGCTACTGTATGGGGAAACGTGGCTAGACTCCACCGGGGCAACAGCAGAATCCCCTTTACCACAGACAAAGCTACTTTTTTGTACTGTAACACAGACAGGGCATTGATATAGTACAGATGATGTACAACCTTGTTTCTCTAACAGACTCTTCCCCTCCATGCCTTGCTTTTTCCCCTGGGGGCCACCTTCCCACCATCTTAGCTGGCCTATTATCTTCGCCTTCTCTTCTCTCCCACTCCTGTAACTCCTGGGAACCAGCACAGCTTACTTTTAACACAGCTCATTATTTTTCTTTCTTATGTTTCTCTTTCTTGCATTCCCCCACTACTGCTTTTTTGTTGGTTTTGTTTTTACTTTTTTTTTAATTGAGTAGCATCATCATCTGTTAAAATTTTATATAACAGGAAAGGCAATATGATTTCATGAAATTCCTCTGGGATTTGAAACAGGGGATTGAATGCCTCTTAGTTCTATAATTCCGGCATTTCACTGTGGTATGTAGCATCTAGCAAAGGATTTCCCAAGCTCAGTATTAGCTCTGTAAGCTTGGAAACAGCAGTAGCAGCTTTCCTTCTCATTGCTCTGTTCAGAATATCTGCACATTTTCAGGAAGGATTTAGCATGATGGAAGCAACCCTCCCACTCCCCCCGACTCAATTAATCAGTCCTGTAAGTGACTGATTAGATGTGCTAAAATTTTCGTGGAGTGTGGTGTTTGATCCTAGTTCATCATGCCTACGTTACTCAGCTGGCATTTGTAAGCTGAAAGAGGATGTTGCTAATGCACGCAGTTCATACTAAAATTCAAATTAAATAATCAACTCAATTGTAAATTAAAAACTCAGGTTCAGCAGTTATCCAAAGAGCTCTACTTCACTGAAAATCTGAATTCAGTTACCTACTATTTTCCCATTCTGCCTGCATTTATAGCTCTCTCACACAGACATAATTTATATTTAGTTTAAATTGTGCCCTAAATTTGTTTCCATTATCTCAACCTGGAGAAACCTGTGTTTATTTCTGGAACATGATATAATTATTCTTGAACAACAGTATGTACAATGTCTGTTGTCTTTTCCACATTGAACATGCTCAAGGAAAATCTTCTCAGTTCTTGTTATTGCTTAGACATTTCAGTCGGTTAAATGTGGAAGGCGGAAACCTGTGTCAGATGTGTTCATTCCAATTATGGTAATGGTCTTTGAAGAGCAGGTTTGTTTGTGTATAGATTGTACCAAGAGTTTTGATGCCAGATATAATGTTTATAATTTAAAATGATACTGTATTTTGTAGATTAGAGTAGTGGTGTTAGGTGGAAGAAGGAGAATCTTACTCCTGAGTCACTGTCTCCACAAGAATGGTGAAAAGGTTCAGGGTTTGGGGTCTTTTTTTGGAACATCTTTTCTATGAGGAGAGCCTGAGGGAGCTGGGGCTCTTTAGCTTGGAGAAGATGAGACTGAGAAGTGACCTCATCAATGTTTATAAATATGTAGAGGTGGGTGCCAGGAGGATGGGGCTCAGGTGATGCCGGATGACAGGACAGGAAGCAATGTGTGGCAGCTGCGGCATAGGTAGTTTCATGTAAACACGAAAAGGAATTTTATCCCTGTGAGGGTGACAGAACCCTGGAACAGGCTGCCCAGGGGGGTTGTGGAGTCTCCCTCTTTGGAGATATTCAAGACCCACCTCAATGTCTTCCTGTGTGAGATGATCCTGCTCTGGTAGGGGTTGGACTGGATGAGCTTTCAAGGTCTTTTCCAGCCCCTGACATTCTGTAATTCTGTGATTCTGTGTTCCAGTTTTGCCTGTTCCCTGTGTGTATAAATTTCCAAACCCTGCATTGCAAACCTTGTAACTAAGTTTTCTGGTGAGATTTAATGTTAATAAACAATTTTCATAGTTATTAACAATCTCTGCCTGGATACCAAAATTACTGTTGATTATTAATTTTGCATCATTCGTAACACCCCCTCCTTCCTGACTCCTGTTCCTACTGCCTAACTGACAGAGATTCAAGGCACCAGACAGCCAATCAAATTAGACCTTCAGCTTTTTCTTCACTTGCTTTCTCTTGAGCTTGATCTCAGGTCTGGTAGCTGCCTCAGCCTCAGCACTTCACCCTTGAAGTATGGATAGTGCTTTAGTAGTTCCTTGGAGGCTAAGGTCATGTTTGCACTGTGAATCATTGAGTTTTTCAGTCTAGTGGCACTATTAGCATTGTACCTCCACAGAAGTCCAAGGCAAGCTTTTCTTCTTGAAGGGCACAAAAGTCATTAAATATCTTGCCCATTAGGTGTGTTGTCTGTAGAACACACATTTAGGCTTCAGCAGTACCCTCAGATTCGGTGCCAAGAACCATTAATACTCAAAATGCTATTACAAAAATGAGTATGAAGGAAATCCAGAATTCAGAAGCTTAAATAGAAATGAAGAAATCCCTGGGTTCAGGTGGTTATCGTGTGAATAACCTTTGATCCTCATTTGCTGTTTACTCTGTCTGCTTCTGGCACACAGATTAGCTCTTTACTCCAAAGACTTCTGTCCAGAGTCTCTGTAGGGTCTTTAAAAATGGCCTTTAAAATGATGTATTTTGGAGTAAGCATGGAGNAGTGCCTGCAGGCATTTAGAGCCTGTGCCTGGTAAGCTCTTGGAAGGCAGTTTCCGGGCAGTTCAGGATACAATAAGGCTTTAACTAAGCACAGATGCAATGGCAGAGAGCAGATACAACAGCAGAGCACGCCTTGTGCTCATCCCTTTTTATCAATACAGCCTGAGACTAATGGGCCTTTGGACATAGAGTAGCCAATCAGAATGGCACTTGGCCAAGCTTGACCGTATTAGCTGAAGCCAGAGCTTTTGTCCTCTTTCCCATGGTTGCTTCGCCCAGCACAGGGAATGGCAGAAATCCAGTCTCAGTCTATTGCACAGGTATGGCCCTATGACCTAATGGCCATGAAGGTGATATCTAATTAATACTAAGCATGCACTTACACACTCTGCTAAATGAGGCTAATTGATTAAATCCTCTCTGAGGTAGTCAGAAGCTGAATCACTTCTACTTCACTGTCAAGTGGCAAGTTTTTTATTTTTCACTTTTATTATGCAATCATCGCTCTGCTTTAACAAGGTTGAATGCACAGATTTTTTTTTTCCTATTTTAAATTATTTTCTTACTTAGCTGACTAAGGAGTAGAAAGGGTTATGTTGAATTTTACGCAGATTGTAGAGAAGAAAGATCATGACTTCAAATACAGGAAAACATTCTCTTTTACTGATACATTTTAAATATAACTTTATTTGACAACTAGAGCTTTTAGAGACTGAGTGGCTGTCAGGTTATGGCCATAATGAAACAAACTCCATTTTAATTAATCTTATTATTATACCTTTTGTGGTACTGCCACATTGTTTAGCTTCTTTGACATTTATTAAGAATAAAGGTCTCTTTTCTCTAGAGGTGATTGCATAATGCAAAATTCCTAATGGTTCTTCAGAGGTAATATGGAGTGAGGAAATGGGCACAGAACCAGGAGCTGAAATATTCTGTTAATTCGATACATGGTCTTGGAAAAAAAAACACTTACTGCTCACCACAGTCCCTCAATTTTCCTTCAGCTAGAAAAGGAATATTAATATTTATTTCCCTACTTTGCTAGAGCATTGGGAGGACTAAATAATGCACAACCTTATGATTAAAATTTTAGTGTTTAAAAAACCATCTTTTTAAAAATTGTATGTGTATATTTGTGTTTTTACCTGCATAGGCAGATAATTAATAATGAAAACAGAGAACTGATTATGCTATTTATGATTTATTTATTTATTTATTGTTGATCCATTCTTTTGGAAGGTGCATTCTCTATTCATTACCTACTTCAGTTGCTTGTGTCACTAGTAACACCCAAGTTAATTTATCCTCTCAAAACATGTGTGAGCAAGTGACATGCAGATTAAGGCCAAAACAGATATTGTAGTAATTTAGTTTGAATCCTGTTGTACTGGGTTAGGGCAGATCCCTCCCCTGGTAGAACAAACTCACCACAACAGAGAGATTTTTTTTTTTTTTTTTAAAGTCAGGGGAAGAAGAGAAATTGTATTTCTTGTAGTTTTAAATATAACAGTGTAAGGAGAATATAACTACTACAGGAATATAATAACCTCAAGGAAGATGGGGAAGGGGTCAAGCAGTGGTGAGGCAGCAAAAGTAGCAGCAGTCAAAAGAGCGGCAGGGGAAGATAGCAGCGAGTGAAGGCGAAGCAGAAGCAGCAGCAAGGGGAAGGTCCAAGCTGTGCTTCCAGACATAAAGCTCTTGATGCTGCAATGAAATTATATTAACTCATCCATTTTTGCCATTCTGTGGCCTATCTCTAGAATGTTCACCTCTCCACTCAGAGCTTTCACTTCTAAGTTTCTCTGTTCTGAATTTTTTTATGTGAGGTAGGAATCTAACTCAAATGGCCACACATGTAAAACAGAAGGCAAAGAATTTTCTTCCAGTAGTCTCTGTACCAAGGCTTTACTGCATTTCCTGCTTTCTAATGGCAGAAATGAAGCCCAAAGAGATCAGCTTTGATTTTTCAGACCATTAGGTACGTAATTCAAATTACAATAAATTAAATATTGCTTGTTCTCAGCTGCCCACTGAGTTACTTGTGGTGAAGAAAGTTCATGTGCAATGTATCAATGTTTTTTTTAAGTAGTTTGCCTAAGATGACACAGCACATGTCCTGGTTTTTAAAGAGCCAACAGAATGGAGCTCTCAAATGAACTGGAGAGAAAAACAGAATTATATTTGGAAAGAGAGATACAGAAATTAATTACAAAGCAGATTCAACATCCATATTGACCCCCTTGAATTTTCCTCCAACCCAAAACTAAATCCCCAGTGCTCCAATCCTCCACCACCCCCACCCCCTCCCCACCATGCCTCTGCCATCCATAGGCCTAAACATAAACCTCTGGAGGCCCCAAACCAGGTCTGCTCCTTACATGTTTGTCCCAATAAAAGCAGCTCCTGCCTAACACAGGGCTGAAGGGGGAGGGAAGGAGAGCAAGCTGGCCTGGCCCTGAGTTTATAAAGAGATTCAATGGGATTCAATAACAATCTTCTGGTCCCTATAAGATGTTCAACACTGTAATTCTCAACCTGGGACAGCATAGAAAGAGGCTGGAAGCATAACTTAGTTCTTCTGGAGTCCTCATTTATTCTATGTAATTGCAAATTTGTGGGTGATAAATAACATGGGCTCGCCTGTGGCATAAGCTTTTTTGTTCAAACCCATCCCTTGGTCTGAATCCTCCTTTGAATCAGGATGCATTAGATGAACTCATGAAGCACATCTTTTAGTTTGTTGGAACCATAGAATCATTTAGGTTGGAAAAGATACTTAAGACTGAGTCCAAACATTAACCTAATGCTACCAAGTTCACCACTAAACCATGTCCTTAAATGCTACCATGTCTTTCAAGTGCCTCCAGGAATGCCAGGTTCTCTGGGCAGCCTCTTACAATGCCTCACCACCCTTTTGGTGAAGACATTATCCCTCACTGTAGCTTCATCCAGGGGGAATTCAGTTTATTGCTCTGAGATTCTTCTGTGATGTGAACCACAGAGCAAAGTGAGGACATCTGTGAGATCTGTTTCAGAAGCTGATCTGCTGATCCCGACTAAAACACTGCTGTAGACACACTCTTAGGCATTTAACAGATACGCTTGAAGTACTTGCCTATGAAGTGATCTCAGAACTGGCTATGAGATGAATGAAAGTGATACATAGAAGGCATCATTTCCTAGAGTTACTTCAGTATAGCATCAGAAGTGGTGTGACAGAACAGAACTACAGCAAACCTGAGTTTTCATTCTAAATAAAGCAGGCGAAGCAAACAATTCTTCATAGTACCTGTGCCAAAGTTTTAGCTAGGATTGAAATGAAAGAAATTGTGCCAGAAATGCTCAAGGAAAGTGTTATATAGAAACCTAACTCCCTCCCTGGAGGTGTTCAAGGTCAGGTTGGATGAGGCCTTGAGTGACCTGTACTAGTGAGAGTTGTCCCTGCCTCTGGCAGGGGGTTTGGAACCAGATAATCTGATGTTCCTTCCAACCTANTGGAAGGCAGTGCCTGCCAATGTGTGTAAATGTGAAGGGCAGTGTTAACTCTTTCCACCAGTTGAGTTGAGGGTTGCACAGACCCTGGGTTTTGTNCTAACTTTCAGGCTTCTGTCAGATCAAGCCGCTGCAACCATATGACATATTTTCTAAACTCACTTAAATACGCTCACAAAACACTGACAGGAGCTTCATTCCAGCAGGCTTCATACCTTATTGCACATCATCTGTTCCTCTGCAACCAGCATAAACACATCTACAGTGTACCACACGCCCTGGTNCAAACTTCCTTATCTCAGTGGAACTTACACAAACTTGGCAATGGGGCAAGGCCATCCACCCTCCCCTGTATTCCAATCCTCACTGAACTGTCATATTTTGTTTCCTGTCTTAAGCACAAAGCACATACTTGTCCTTGGTGCAAGGCTACTGCCTTGCACAATGCTTGAGACATTAACTCATTCGTATCAAAGTCTGACAGGTATAAAAATGGAACTGAATATCCTGCCTCCAAAGCATAAAATAGTCTCCACTCTGATAGCGAGGAGGGAGCAGAGGGCCCGCAGGGGGGCTAGAGCAGCTCTGCTATAAGGACAGGCTAGGAAATTTGGGGCTCTGCAGCCTGCAGAAGAGAAGGCTTCCAGGATACCTTAGAGTAGCCTTCCAGTATCTGAAGGGGGCTACAGGAAGGCTGGGGAGGGACTATTGACAAGGGCTTGCAATGACAGGATGAGGGGCAATGGGTTTAAACTGGCGGAGGGGAGATTGAAACTGGATGTTAGGAGGAAGTTGTTTGCAGTGAGGGTGGTGAGACACTGGCACAGGTTGCCCAGGGAGGTTATGGCTGCTCCCTCCCTGGAGGTGTTCAAGGCCAGGTTGGACGAGGCCTTGAGTGACCTGTTCTAGTTCATGTCCTGTCTAGTTCTGTTCTGTTCTTGTCTTGTCATTGCAAGACCTTGTCAATAGTCCCTGATAGATACTGGAAGGCTACTATAAGGTCTCCTGGAAGCCTTCTCTTATCCAGGCTGAAGAGCCCCAGATCTTGTAACCTGTCCTCAGAGCAGACCTGCTGCAGCCCTCTGAGCATCTTCGTGGCCTCCTCTGAACCCACTCCAACAGTTCCATGTCCTTCCTGTGCTGGGGGCTTCAGAACTGCACACAGGACTCCAGGTGGGGTCTGACGTGAGCAGAGTAAAGGGGCAGAATCCCCTCCCTTGCCCTGCTGGTCACACTGCTCTTGCTGCAGCCCAGACAGCAATGCATCAGAATGAAGTCAGTAAGCATAGGCTCAATTCTATTTCCAACAGTGCCTGTATTGCAAAAGTTATCTTGCAGATCCTCATTTCTTGCCTTGGACAGAGATTATAGGTGCCAGTATTTTAGGATATGAAAGAGAGGGGAGAGGGGATATTATTTCCATGGTTTTGTTTGTTTTGTGTTGCGTTGACACATAGCCAAATGCAAACAAGAAAGTAAAAACTAATGCTGTGTTACATGCTGCAAGGGAAATAACAACAGTCTGGTTTTATAATGCATCAGGAAATTTCCTCAGGAATAATGCTGTCACAGCATGGCTGCATGGTATAAATAGGAAAGAGACACAGAAATGAATAAACAATTGAGATTATTTGTAACAGACCAGTTAAAGATCATCAAGTCATTGACACTGCCTGCAAGCAAACTGCCTTGTCACACACTTAAATCTTCAACGATGAGAGAAGAGTTACACAGTTTGTGTGGTAGGACATGCCAGAAGGGTGCTGAAGTTGTGCCAGCTTGAACAGAGAACAACAATACCCACCCAGCAGAAGGTCACACCCTCTCTAAACTCTGCATTCACCACAGCTGACAGCCTCTCAGCTCCAGCAGGAACACGCAGCTACACAGGTGTCAGAACACAGGACATGCCCTGCTCTTGTACCACAGAATCACAGAACGTTAGGGGCTGGAAGGGACCTTGAAAGATCATTGAGTCCAGCACCCCTGCCGGAGCAGGACCACCTATACTAGGTTGCACTGGAATANGAATTGTCAGAACTGGAAGGGACCTCAAGGATCATCTAGTTCCAAGCCTGCTGTGGGGGCAGAATCTGCTGATGCTTTTGCAATCTAAACTAATCAAGTGCAGCATGTGGTGCCCAGGGCCCCTCCGTGCAGCTTCCTTCCCACCAGCACACTGCTGGCAGCTTGTCTCACAGTCTATGGTACAAGTTCTGCTTTACTTGCTCTAAACTGACAGTTCTGTGCTTTGCACTGATTTCCACAGGTCACCGAAGTATGCCTAATGGTGTGAATGAACTTGATGCAACA
>WBNM01006677.1:0-24437 GCA_013399055.1 Ramphastos sulfuratus | reverse complement strand
GAAGCCTTCTCTTCTCCAGGCTGCAGAGCCCCATTCTCATAGCCTGTCCTTATAGCAGAGCTGCTGCAGCCTTCTGAGCATCTTTGTGGCCTTCTCTGGACTGGCTCCAACAGTTCCATGTCCTTCCTGTGCTGGGGGCTCCAGAACTGCACACAGGATTCCAGGTGGGGTCTGAGGAGAGCAGAGCAAAGGGACAGAATCCCTTCCCTTGGCCTGCTGGCCACACTGCTCTTGCAGCAGCTCAGGAATCGGTTGCTGTCTGGGATGAAAACACTTCTGTTGTGGCCTGTCAAGAATAGTACATGTCTTGAAATAGACTTTTGCCACCTATTCTTTTGTATTTATAGCAATAGAGTGGACTCACTGTTGTGGAAGAGAACCCTCTGAAAGAGTCCATGAGACTTTCTCGAAGTGGAAGGGGAGGGTTGCATGTGCTAGCACACCAAGCTGCACTCCTTCCTGTTAGACTTCCGGATTGAATCCCACCCTCTGGTAGGGCAAACATTTGAAAACAGTCAGTTTGTGTTTTCTGCTGGCTTATTGCTGAACACTGTTCATTCTTTCACTGACATGTACTTATTCAAGCTGCTCATGCTGCTCATGCACAGTGTGAGTAATCTCTGAGGCTAGCATGCTAATGGCACTCTTGAGAACTACAGCTCCATGTCCAGCCATGAATTGAAAAGGGTGAGAACTGTGCAAGCAATTCAGTGGCTGGATATCTATCAACTATTGTGGTGTATATTAGGATAAAGAGAATTAGACATGGCTGGGTTCTGTTCTTAACATTCCTGGCTAGTCAAAGAGAAAGGGTGCCAAGATGCATTTGCAGTATAAAGGAGAGGTGCTTGAAAGGGAATAGAGGCTGCCAGTCAGGCTAAGGGGAAAAGTCAGTGCAAGACATACAAATATATAATGCACTGTTATGAAATAATGAACAGGGGAGGATCACATGCTCATCCTCTGGATACAAGAAGCCATACATTAGACTGAGGCTGGATGCATCACAGGTGTGATACCTGCTCACTGTATGGTCTACAAGCACATCTCTGGGCACAGAGCAGAGAAAGACCAGAGTGGATTTGGTTTCAGGGGTAGCAGTGCTATACTGGATAATACTCTCTGGTATCTTTTCTAAAATAACTATCATTTTAATTTCTAGCTGATTATAAGCTGCTGTGATTTCTTTGCCTCTGAACCAGTTTATCAAAAGTCATGATGTGCCCAGAGGTAGTATTCTCAGGATCAAGGCTTCTAAAAAACGGTGTGCTTGTCCAAATTGCCTGTATGCCAAGCATCAGAAAAAAAGAGGTCTGGAAGAAGGAGAGGAGTTCAAATTTGCCTTTCTTATTTTTTTCTTTTTTTTTTGCTAATGCTAAATCATTAGATGCTAATCAATGACATATAATGAGTCACAGAGTTGTGTTTCTGTGGAAAAAATGAGATGTGACAGTCCTTCAAATTAGTTGGCTGATTGGTAGGAAAAACAGCTTAAGAGCTCTTCTTTTTTTCCTTCTTTGTTTCCTTTTCCCTGTGGATTTAACATGCCTTTGTGTGTGTGTGTGTGCATGCACACAGATTTTGTTTGTTTGTTTTTGTAATAAAGTAAGTTAAGCAAAACGTTAATGCTCTTGTGGAAAAATCACAAGTTTGTAACACTGCAAATGTCTTCAAGAGCCTTTCATTTGCCAGTCCTGTCGTGGCATAACTGGTTCATAACTGATTCAAGGCAGATATTTTCCAAGCAAAGAAAGCAAGGATGGGATCACACCTGCATTAAACAATCTGTGTTTTGGATATTGGATTGGGTTTTACAAGCAAATGTAAAAGTCTAGTGATTTGTGTGCTCCTGGAACGTTTCATGGCTCTGCCACCTTTAAACAGCTTGACTCAATGCAAACTCAAGCTTACAGTAAATACAGCTGAGAAGATTGCATGAGGGGTGGTATGAAAAATGGGTAGAATTTGACCTGGTTTAAACACTGAATCTACTTCTCTCAGCTCACCTCACAGTTATCCCACCTAAGTAACAACTTCAGTTGGGCAGTTGCTTGAGATGAGACTTCAACCACTATGTAAAACTATTTAAATAAATAAATATTATAAGTGAGGCAAAATTTTACAAGCTAGAAGAAAAACTCCAAGCTTATAGGGGCAGATTCAATTCCTATCATGTCATGAAGCAGCTGGGATTATGTTATGTATTTTTTTTTCATTGAAAGGCACATGAAAAAGGCATCAAAGGGCATAGTAACCTCCAATACAGTAAACAAAGTAGTTCAGTCATGTATCCCTCTAATTAGTAGTTAATTAGCCATAGAAGATTAGATTAATTTATTTCTTTTTTAACTGCTTCTCAAGTTTTAGGCTGAGCAAGACGATGACACTTATAATGAAGTCAGTGCTCTTGCATTAATGAGTGGTGGAGCTGCTTTATAAGATTTCTGATTGTGACTTTCATTAGCACTGCATCCAGGTGGAAATTAGAAGGTTTGCCTGTACGTACTACATCTGCTAACTGCAGAGGCATTGCTTCTCTGGCATTGTGCCCTTCCTCAGGACTAACCAGTATGTAAGGAGCAAGGGAGAGTATTATTTTGCAGACCTTTGGCTGCATCCTTCTTGCAGAACCAGAAATTTCAAAGTCTCAAAGTGCTGGGGGCTTTTAAATAAACTCACGTCTATGTCTCATGACTAGTCAATGCAGGTCCTAGTCAAAGATTCACAAAGCATAATCAGTGATACTAATTTCAAACTCATATTTCAAACTAATAGTAGATAGTCAATATTCCTCTGAATGTACTTTCATAGGAGGACTTAGTCTTTATCTTCACCTATAGAATTTTCTTGATTAATTTTTGTACCTGAAGAAAGATCATCCTTATATTCTCTCTCTGGATCATTTCCTCCTTTTATGCATGCAAGAAGCAACTGCTGCTGTACTTGACACTTGCACTTATAACTGAAAGAGCAGGTGAACAGTGCCCTGTAAAGCTGATGCAAATTCCAATGGAAAAAATCAGTTGCTGAGGGAATGTTGAACAACAGGAAGGTGATGGCTCTATCCTCTCAATAGATCTGACGCCTTAATTTACATAAGACTAAGGCTTGATGTTCGCTCCCCAGTTAAAGTTTGTCAGGTAAGGTACAGCCTCTGTGCCTTTGAGCCAGCTGTCTGCAACACTCTATGCATCAGACTTACACAGCTGTTCTGCCAGGAGAGGAAGTAAATCACTCTATTAATATGAAGTTGGGGCTCTTCAATCTGGAGAAGAGAAGGCTTCAAGGAGACCTTATAGTAGCCTTCCAGTATCTGAAGGGGGCCTACAGGAAGGCTGGGGAGGGACTATTGACAAGGTCTTGCAATGACAGGACAAGGGGCAATGGGTTTAAACTGGCAGAGGGGAGATTGAAACTGGATGTTAGGAAGAAGTTCTTTGCAGTGAGGGTTGTGAGACGCTGGTTAGGTTGCCCAGGGAGGTTGTGGAGCACAGAAGCACAGAATGTGGTCGAAGACCACCTGGTGGATGTGGGGCAGGCTGTGGATGTAGTCTGCCTGAACTTCAGCAAGGCCTTTGACACTATCTGCCATAGCAAACTCTTGGCCGAGCTGGCAGCCCTTGGCTTGGACAGGGGCACTCTGTGCTAGGTTAAGAACTGGTTGGATGGCTGGGCCCANGAGGGGCCTGGAGCACAGCCCTGTGAGGAGAGGCTGAGGGAGCTGGGGGTGTGCAGCCTGCAGAAGAGGAGGCTCAGGACAGACCTCATTGCTCTCTACAAATCCCTGAAGGGAGGTTGTAGCCAGGTGGGGTTGGTCTCTTCTGCCAGGCAACCAGCAACGAGGGGACACAGTCTCAAGCTGTGCCATGGCAGGTTCAGGCTGGATGTTAGGAGGAAGTTCTTGCCAGAAAGAGTGATTGGCATTGGAATGGGCTGCCCAGGGAGGTGGTGGAGTCCCCAGCCCTGGAGGTGTTGAAGAGGAGGCTGCATGAGGCACTTAGTGCCAGGGTTTAGTTAATTAGAAGGGTTAGGTGATAGGTTGGACTTGATCTTGAAGGTGTCTTCCAACCTGGTTAATTCTGTGATTCTGTGGCATGATGTTGCCTAAATATGCTACCTGTCTGCACTAACTTCTGCAGATAAGCTTGTATAGTCATGCTAAGAATTTAAACCTATTTAAACAGCTGCTAGGCCCTCTTTTTTGTAGTTAAGAACATGTTTTTCTACTGGTATCTCATTGGATACCATAAGGTATTGTTTTGTTTGTTTGTTTTTTAATGAAGTAAATAATTTCCTGGTCATATGGCTCTGGTTATGTGCAGCCTGTAAAGTGGATTGGCAGAGTTCCAGGACTCCTTACACCTTTGTAGCTTAAGGAATCCATCTGTTACTCTTCTTTCTCAAGACTAGGCACTTTATACTTATTTCATTATCCATAATTCAAGGCTTATGCCTATAGACACAGACTTAAGCTGCACAGATAGAGATGTCATTAGAGGGGTTTATATTTTGTGTTCTTTGAAATGCATTTGTCTTAACAGGCAGTAGCTGTTCAGTTGATAGAAGAATAGTCAGCTTCTCAGAAGAGGAATCTGATTTTTCACAATGCCACTGACTGTCCACGTATAATTTATGACTATATCAGTCCACCTCTAGTATTACATGCAGGCTGCATTTATTTAATGGCATTTTTAGCTAAGTGTGATGGTTTGGGAGTTACCTGCCCCCCCACACTATGAAAAAATCACCCAGACTGGAATCAGCCAGCTGGAAGTTAAGGACTGAAGCTCTGTTTACAGCTTAGCACAATGTACAAGCAGAGATATACACAATAGACAGGAATAGTTACAGGAATATACAAGTTAAAGGGAATACAGAAACACAATCCCCCTCCCAGAAATCAGAGTCCCCAGGAGGGGCTCCCAACCACCCTTCCACCTTCTTTCCACCTCTCTACCTTACCCCAGGGTTTGCCTTACATGCAAGGTGAGTTTGGAGGATAGGCGGGGGGGGGGGTAGAAGCAGAGGGATGTTACACAGCAGAAGGCAGCAGACACAGCAGCTCCCCAGAGAGAGACTGCTGTGTAGATATGTTTGTGTCCTTGTTCTTATACATCTCAGCAAGCCTATGAGTGAAGCAGACATCACCAGTGTTTGCTTTTCACAGCCTAGAATCTCATTTTTCTCATTAAAATTTTCCAATTAGCCTCAAGCCAGCACACTAGGCAGCATTGAATGCTGTTGTGGATAAAGTAAGGGTTCTTGGCAAGATTTGCAAAGTTACTGCTATGAACTTATGTTTGTACAGCTTCCAGTCAGCCAGTATGTTTAACCCAGCTTGGGTATATTTCCATTTGGGCTTTGAACAAATCATAACAGTACCTAGGACAAGCAGGACTGCCAGTTGTAATGCAAGTAGGCTCTGATCCCACTGACATATTTAAGTGAAGTAATTTGATTTCATTATAGCTGCTCCCCACATATCACATGGCTGAGAACTGACTCCAGTCAATTTAATCAAATAAAGAGCAATAGCTGTAATGTGATGCAAGTTAGAAGTTCACATCTGAATGACACATAGCCTGAATAAAGGTGGTGAATAGAGGTACTGCTTATTCTTTGGATTATTTATAGGTTTTACTAGAACTCTGTGAACAATAACACAGCCATACCTTCAAAGCAGAGCATACATCATGAAGATGGATGAAAAAAAAAGCTTTTTTATTAGTTTCAAATCAAGGAAATATAAAGAAGGCAGCTTTTAAATGTTCAAAGTTAGAAAGGAGTACTGACATTCAAAATGGTGGTTGCTGATAAAGCTTGTCATGACAGTAAAGTTAATGCTAGAAGAGCTTTGTAGTGTCTAAAGCAGTGACAGAGACTGTTTTGTGAGCTTTTGGAAACACTTGAGGGGTATGTGATTATTAATGAAAATAAAGAGTTTTCACTGCTGCTAAGGATTTAGAGGTATTTGTCAGGAACAAGTGAAGTCATAAAAAAAAAAGATTCCATACTTGCTATTGACAAAGATCTGTTCTGGAGCTTTGCACAACATGCACAGGCATAAAGAGTCCTTGAGTGGGAAGCAGCATAGAGGACAGTTTGTTTAATAAGACTGAGGATGAAGCAGGGGATTTGACAGTCTCCAATGTCCTGAATAAACTGAGTCATCCTTTCACTCTAAATAGCACTGCAGCTTCCATCCATCTAATCACACAAAGAGGCAGAAGGATTCATTCTGCTCATTTCCTTCTTCATTCATGTGCAATTTGGTCTGATGATTCACAATGCACTTTATTAGAAGCATTAAACAGAAAAACAATAAATGTATGTCCCTGTCTACAAAAGCTGTTAACAACTGATTCTCCAGGAAACCATGAAAAGAAATAAATAGAGGGAAAAAAGAAATAGCAAAACAAAAACAAGCAAAGCAAGCCCTAAACAAACAAATGGGGAAAATACCAACCAAACAAACACCCCCCAACAGACCCACCCCAGAAAATTCAAGAAGATCTCTGAAATGAGAGAAGTCTGAAACACAGAACAGTAAGGGGCAGCTTATATGGCATGTGCACTGAAGGTGAAAATATCTGGCATTCACTGGCTTTTACTAAAAGAATGATGATGACCTTCTTCTTGCAGAAGTTAATCTAATTCCAGGACTAGAATGGGCACACTTTTAAGGGATCACACAGAGCCCTGGGGAGGATGTGGAAGTCCCTGAAAAAACATCTATGATCAAGAAGGTATTTTGAGTTTAGTAGGAGTAAGGAGAAGCACATAAGATACTGCCTTAAAGAAGGACCTTCCAGATAATGCTTTGATACCATCAACCCACTTTAGGTTTATCTTGACTTTAACCTAACAGAAATGGAATATGCAGCACTGTCTTTGTGAAGATCACTCAGCTCTTAGAAGTCCTGCAAGATCTAAGTAATAATCAGTGCCTTTTGGTATGATAAAATCAATGTTAATCCCTAGTGCCCTACAAAGCATTTTAATATGGCCCAAACATGAAATCCTAAGGCGAATATAAAATATCTAATCTTATGTAGGACTGCTTGTGATAAACCTGAAGGTACAGATCCTTAACATCACATTCTTATTAAAGATGACTCAGGCCAGGGAATCAGAAATGCCTGAGTCTCTGATTCAGTGATGTTAAGCATTTTGATTAACGTTTGCTCCTCAGCTCTTGTTTCTATCTAGCATTCACCAAAAAAAAAAAAGCCAATAGATCCTATTTTCAGCAGAATACCAAGCCCAGTAAGCTGTGACATGCTGAATGCACGTGTTCTTTTTTTCCCTCTTGTCCTGTTAGAACAGTTGAACTATTTAATTATTATTTCCTGTAAGGTCTTAGGAGTAACTGTCAGTAGAAACAGTTCAGCATTACTAAAGACTAAAAACTGCCTGATGTATAAGTAAGTATTTATCTTCTTCTTCTTACTAGTTTGTGTACTTAATTTTTCTTAGAGCTGCATGTGGACCTTATTTTATTTTTATTAGCATGCACTTCTCACACATCTTTCCCATCACAACTATAAATCAAACTAATCTATCATTTACATCCTGTTTTTTTACCTACCTGGAACTGGGCTTGCTGTCTTTTTTTAAGCACAGGATTTGAACGGCTATAGTAAGGATGGGTTAATGCATAGTATAGTGAGAATAGTATAGATGGATCCCTGCCCTCTAGCAAGTTGACTGTGCCACACAGCTTAGTGCCATCTGCAAACTTGCTGAGGGTGCACTCCATTGCTCTGTCCATATCACTGGAGATGTGCCTGGGTAAAGCTCTGAGCAACTTCATGGCTGACCCTGCTTTGAGCAGGACGTTGGACCAAAGACCTCCTGAAGTTCCTTCCATCTTGACTGGTGCTCTGAGTCTGTAAAAGAAAAGAATTCTGTTGGCAGCTTTAAAATGTTCTGTGAACCATTTCTTGGCAATATGGTTTCTTCTCTTGGTATTCTATTATGGCTATGTTTAGCATGGACAGAAAGTGCAGTCAGATAAACTGGGCTTTAAAATGTACACTGTGTCTCCAAGACAGCCATCAGACCTTGGAGCTGGCCACATTAGAGGAACCAATCCCTGTATTTTATGGCTGTTTTCTGAAGGCAGTTTAGGCAGTAGAGAAAGTTTGGGTCTAATTTATCTTCCTTGCTTTCTGTCCAGCTCTTTTGAGCCAGAAAGGGCCTAGGCACAGTAATATATACAGCAGTGCAGTAGGATAGCACAATAACGTGCTAGTCCTCACAGTGTCCTGATTGATGTGACCTAAAGATGTCAGCAGGCTGAGGGCTTGGGAATGTGTGCAATTTTGAAGTATGAGGAGTGTGATTAAACACATCAGGTGTCAGGTTTGGGACCACACTTCTCCAGCTGGCCAATAATAAATGTATTGTTAAGTTATAATGGGAACATCTGAGTCACAGGATGAAGTTAAGTGTTTGTGAAGAAGCAGTTAACTGACTTCCACCCCAGCCCTACAGAAAATCCAATGCTACCTTGGAAGGCTGTTTCAGAAAAACATCATTCTAATTAGAAAGGACTCCATACTCCAGACATGTGTTTGTCAGAGTTCTTTGTAATCTTGGCATACTTCTGTGCCCACACTTACAGCTATGTCTTCCTCTGACATTTGCTGCCTTGCTGACTGTGTCTTCACATTTGCCTTTATAAACTAATTTTTTTTTAGGACTGAAGTAATTTATCAGAAACAGCTCACAGCATTTGCATCCTATTAATAAACACTTTGAACCCATTCTTTGTGACCAGTAACAATGGTGATAATCATTTGCAGAGAAATTCATTCCAAAGCTTCTAGCAAATCGCTGTGCAGTGACAGGTGAAGAACTGTAATTCCGTTACTAAATTGCGGTCATTTCAAAGGGTCAAAGCAAGCAGCTGTTTAATAACCCTGCTCTTGCAGAAAGTGATGTGGGAAGTTTGAATGAGAGGGATTGTGTTTCCTTTTTAATGCATCTTAACAGAGGAAAACAATCTTCTACTGAGTAGTAGTTTTCAGCATCCTTAGGAAGTTATGATTCAGTCCTAGCAGGGTATAAAAATGCAAGCGATGGGGAAGGATTCCCTATCACCATACTGCACAGGTGTTTGCTGGAGGTATTAATGTAGCTGTCTTGCAGTACTCTTGGAAGAGTTCAGCCTCAAGAAGTATGGCTTTTGTATGAAGGGCTTCCAGTTGTGTGTAGGTAGATTTGAAGAATCTAAGTCAGCTGCATGAAGAAACATGAANTGGTCCTCCTGGCCATGAGAGCACACTATTGGCTCATGGTCAGCCTCCCATCCACTAGGATCCCCAGATCCTTTTCCTCTTTGCTGGCTTCTAACAGCTCAGTCCCCAACCTATCCTGATCCCTGGGGTTGTTCTTTCCCTGGTGCCAGACTCTACACTTGTCCTTGTAGAATTTCCTTAGATTTCTCCCTGCCCACCCCTCCAGCCTGTCCCAGTCTGGCTGAATGGCAGCACAGCCTTCTGCTGTGGCAGCCACTCCACCCAGTTTGGTGTCATCAGCAAACTTGCTGACAGCGCACTCTGTGCCCTCATCCAGGACCTATATACTCATAGTCTTCACTTGGAAAATAATTAAAAGCAGGTGGTAAATCAGAAGTTTACCTCACTCCTGGCAAATTATGCTCAGGGGTGATATTTTAGAGATGCATTTGTAATCAGAATGCTGCTTCATTCAACCTGCTGAAAGGTCGAGTACAAAACAAGTACAGGAATGGAAAGAAGACACAATCATCTTAAACCAGTGAGGAATACATCAACTCTTATTTCTGAGTCAGCTCAGGTCTTTACAACAGCATAGACAGAGCTTGTTGCTCCTGAGGCTGTCAGGGGCAAGGCAGCAGCCACAGCTGGTTAGGAGAACCATTTCTTGCCTCCAGTAGCTGCCAGGTTCTGCAGCTCAGCCTCACCCTCTCTGGTAGCAACAAGGCTGAAGGGCTGCTCAAGGCAGAGAAGCTACATGGGAGGCTGACATTGCTGGATCTCTTCTGTAGTCAAGGTCACCTCAGTAGCCTGCTATCACACGTATTTTTACTCATACCTACAGTCAGGTTCATAGCTCCTGGTTGGCTGTTGTAAAACCAGTCTGGATTGTGCATCATGGCAACATTAGGATAGTTCTCCCCTTGAGGATATCTGGGTTTGATTACATTTCCTGCACAAAATCAGGAAAATAAACTCTTTTTTGACAGTTTAGAAATGGTATCATAGCAGTGTAGGGGTTGTAAGGGACTTCTGGATGTCTCCTAGTCCAACTCCCGTGCCAAAGCAGGATCACCTTAGTCTTCGAATGAAGCTGCTGTATGAGAAAGATGTGAAATGACTTCCACATAAGACTTAACTGGGTGCTTGGGGCTTCCTTTCCTTGAAAAGGGATGGTTGAGGTGATGTCTGATAAGGTATCTGTGAAACTGCAAGGGCAATGATAAGGTGAATAATACTGGTTGCTCACCATCTCTTTCAGTACAAGAGCTAGAGGCTATTGAGTGATCCTGGTAGAAGCCAGATTCTAAACAAAGGGAGATTCACATGTACAGTGTTATAGACCTACAGCTTCTCAGTGCAGGATATTACAAATGTTACTGCCTTCAGTTTTGGGCTCCCCAGTTTAAGAGGGACAGGGATCTGCTGGAGAAGGTCCAGGGGAGGGCTACGAGGGTGATGAGGAGAGGCTGAGGGACCTGGGGCTGCTTAGTCTGGAGAAGAGAAGACTGAGAGGGGATTTGATAAATGTTTAGAAATCTCTGGGATCTGGGGGTCAGGAGTGGGGGGACAGGCTCTGCTCACTTGCTGCCTGGGATAGGACTAGGAGCAATGGATGGAAGCTGCAGCACAGGAGGTTCCAGCTCAACACAAGGGGGGCAACTTCTTGATTGTTAAGGGTCCCAGAGCACTGGCACAGGCTGCCCAGAGAGGTTGTGGAATCTGCTTCTGTGGAACCTCTCAAGGCCTGTCTGGATGTGTTCCTGTGTGCCCTGAGCTAGACTGTCTGGTCCTGCTCCGGTAGGGAGGTTGGACTGGATGATGTCTTTGAGTCCTTTCCATCCCCTGACATCCTGTGAGCCTGTGATCCTTTGAAAATGTAGCCCCAACAGGAAACTGGACAAATATTCAGACAACAGACCTATTGGAGATTGCCTTTGTTAGCATGGTGGTCATTAACCAGGCTCTGCTGTGCTTAGCTAGGATTATCAGCATTTTGCAGAATACATCTTACATTATCTACATACTTCCTTGCAAGCTTGTTTTATACTTCATAAAACTGGAAAATAAACTCTAACTAACACGATGCTGGATCTATTGATAATTAGCATGGTGACTAATGTAAATGAAGACTGATAGTAGGAGTATTTTTCCTTTGGGAAACAGGATGAAAGCTCTGCAATTTACATCTGTTCATAATTTGTTGTGTAATGAAGTAATGCACCATTTCATTTTTAATATGTTATGGCTGGTTCTGATGGTTTGTAATCTTTCAAAAAGTTTATCTTAATTTCATTATAGAAGAAATTAGATCAAAATGTAATTTCCAGATTTTCGTTCTTTGTAAAACTGGAATGTAAGGAAAAGTGTTTATGGTATTTCTGATCTGTGAAACAGAATTTTTGGGTTTTGAGGGCATTTTAAAGCAGAATGATGTTGTATGTGGTGCAACTAGGAAAACAAATTCATTCCTTTCCCAGGAAGTTTCAGGTATTATTATTATTATTATTATTATTATTATTNTTTGAGGTCCTTTCCAACCTTACCATTCTATGATTCTATGATTATGATTCAAGGTAGGCTACTCTTGCTAAGACAGGAGGACCAAATGGATTCATTTAAAGCAAATAAAAGCAGGAAACAAACAAACACCCCAGACAACCACATTTAAAATATTATCTTTTGCACTTGAGAGTGGATTTAGAAACAATGAGACATGTTGACACTGATGCTGGAATTCACAGTGGGGTTCTTTATGGGTATGAGCATGGCTGAGAAAATTTTGATAACAATAACTCACTGAAAAAAAAAAACCCTCATGCTAAATCAGCCATGGTGAGAGAGAAACTGTGACAGCTACGTTCTAAAGATGTCACTTGTGAGACACCATGTAGGGTTTCATTTCAAGGTTGGGTGGTTGGTTTTGTGGGGATGTGTGTGTGTGGAAACAAAGCTGTGTCTTCAGAACACATAGAAGTTGTAGTAAACAAATCTATTTATGAAGAATGTGATTTTATTTCTGCAAGTTCATCACACAAAGTCTTTCTTGGGGTTTTGTCTTAGATTCTCCTTAGTTATTAATGTGCTTTTTGTCAAGGTCTTGTTTTCTGCAGACCCAAATTTCCCTTTACTCATATCCACATCTTAAGAGATCTGCAGTTCCCAGGAGTTCTTTTTCTAATGTTTCTCTCTGTGGCATTTTTATAGCTAAGCAAAGTTTAGTTACAAAGATTAGAGGAACAGAGTACCACAACGTGGCAGGATAAGAAAGATGCAGTGTCCTATTCTGAAAGGAAAAAATGTCTTTATGGAAGTTAAAATGGAGGAGAAGTTTTGTAAGGTCAATCCTTACTGATATATGTTCTTCTGTACCTGGTATGCTAAAGAAGATGTTTATCTATAACCCTACCATGTCGTGTGCCATTTATGATTGCTTAGACTGTCATATGTAAAGGTTAACAGAAAAAAATTACCTTCCTCTAGTCATATTCTGCTGCTGGTTTTCACCTGTGTCCTACAGGTCTATTTTCAAGATTCCTTTTGGTATGTAGTAATTAATGTGATCTTGATCTGTAGCCCTGGTGGTTGCATGGAGAAGTTCTTAAAGCAGTTACAGAAACTCAAAGCCTAGATTCCTATACAAAGATTTCTCAATACATTATTTAAAAGGAAGGAGAAGCTTGAATTATTAATTGGTTATCAGACAGTGCAATACCTATTTAGAGCAAGGATCAGGTTTTGACTTCCTGGTGGTCCCAACAGTGAAAACGAGTGAAACTCATCTAGAATCCATTCCTCATGCTGAACACTTTAGCTGAAAACAAGAATTAGATGAAACAAACCTCCCATGTAAAAATAGTTACTTTGCCTGTTAAGCCTCTGTGTGTAAACATCAAACTAATGAAAGGAGTTTGAATAATTGATTTGAAGCCTAATCTTTGGAGGGGACTTCACAAAGGTTTTTGCTGGTGTGGAATTTATTCTATTGCCTCAGAGGGTTTTTTTTCTGCTTCAAAATTTCACCCAGAGTCTGGTTCAACATCTCAACAAAAATCTAAACTAAGTATTCTCAGCTTTAGGGAACTGAATATAGAAAAGGACCTCAACCCAAACAAAAGATAATAAAACCTCTCACATTCATTCTGGTACACTGGTAAAAGAATACATTTTTCTGTAGATGTTAGCTGAATGGCTTAGAAACTTTGGCTAATTAAGGGTCCCAAGAAACCCATAGGGTCGATGGGGAAAAGAGGTAGTTTCCCTACCTGCCCCTGCAATGTACTGAAAGGGATGAGAAGTTCTATGGACTTGCTGAAACAGGATCTATTGCTCTAAGTCCAATGTTTGCTGAAGGCCCCTGCATTTTTATCAGTCTACTTTAGTTAGTTGGTTATAGTAAGAGCTACCAGGATAGCAGACTTATTTAAAGATATTGATTACATAAGTCAGGCAAATGGAGAATGCAGGATTGTGGTTTCCATTTTTTCACAGGTAGATAGGTTCTGTGATGTTTATTTATCCACTTTTTGTTTGAAGATGCAGGAGCAGTAATGCTTTCTGCTTGTCAACTTTTGCACAAAGACTATTTTTTCATGCTGAAATACTGACTTTGAATGCTTGGGCTGATTCTGTTTTGCAAAATCTGATGACAAAGCTGTTCCTGTCACCTGTAGTGTAAAGAACAGGATTCATAATGCAATCCTCTGATAATGTAATAGTTCAGGAGTTATGATTAGAACTCTTTCATAACAACAGAGAGAGGGGGAATTCATTCAGCATTTTCTGGGATATTGAAATGACAAATGTGTCACTTATTGCAAAGAATGACTGTGAAGAACCACAACTGCTTCAGAAATACACAGCATCTCTTGGTCTTTCACAGGGTTAGCAATGCTTCTTCAACTCTGCTTCCTTTTTTGCCACACTACCTGTTCTATGAATTTTTGTTCTTTTTTTATTTTTTTTTAATAACAGGCAATCTGTGGGTATTTGTTGTTACTAAGCATGTAATTCACTGCATATGGATATTGTCTTCCCTTCCTTTCAAACCTCTTATCTCTGCACATTTATCCATTTCTATAGCACTGTAAAAACTAAATAAGAAATCAGATACCCTAACACTATAATATGCTGCACTGTCTCCTTGTCAGTTTTCAGTTCTGTCACTTACTGTGAGCCCAAATAAAATTTCCTGCACCAGAATGGATGAACTTAAAAATTATCCTGGCACTTCAAATCTGAAAATATTATATTAGCAGATTGAGGTCAAGCACATTAGTAGCATGCTAATAGAAGCAAACCTTTCCTGCCTTCATATGCTTCTAATATCTTGGTTAATCTGCAGTCATTAAGTAGACCTGGGTCATCACAGTGTTGCACATCAGAGACCCAAACCCAGCTGCTTTATAATCAGTATTGGAAACAAGCTGTATATAAGCTTTGGACTTAAAAAGCTTGCAGGGGTGATGTGGCTCTGATACATCTCATATAATCCAGTAAATGTTATTAGTAGGAAACAGTAACAGGAATGTTAGTCAAAAGATGCCATTGTTCTAGATATCATACACAATTGTCTTGGTTTGACAGCCTGGCTGTTGCATCAGCCATGAATATAAAAAGAACTTTAATACTGTGAAGGTGTACTTAAAGAAATCAGAAATAAAACAATATAATGCATTTGGAATCCCAAGACAAATAATTTCTTAGCTGAACATTCCTACAATCATATTTCTTGAAAGCCCTGCTCTGCCTTCTCTGTACATGAAAAAAAACTCCTGTTGTTTTGAAGTGTTCTGCTTTGGGTGACAGCGGTTTAAGCAGTGAGGACAAGTAAGGTGGCATTTCTGATAAGCAAGAATGCATTGCTGATCAGTTCTACTCCTAGGGCTCAGAAACACACCAAGAAACGTGGTAAGGAAGTGGTCCCAAAGGCCATTCTCCAAAATACCAGCAAACATCATTACAGATATAGCATATGTGCTGCAAGGATGAAGCAGTGGCAGCTGCCATTATCTGCTTGTGTCTTGTGGAGTCACTGGGGAAATTTTTTTCATCCATTTCTTCTTGCTTCAGCTCTTGCATGGTACAACTGTAAATTGTCCTGTGCCTACATCTTTTGAAATTGTCTTTGTTAGGCAATGCTCTGCTGCCAGTTTTGGATTCAGAATCATAGAATCATAGAATGGTAAGGTTGGAAGGAGACCTCAAGGATCATCTAGTTCCAACCCCCTGCCATAGGCAGGGACACCTCCCACTAGAACAGGTCACTCAAGGCCTCGTCCAACCTGGCCTTGAACACCTCCAGGGAGGGAGCAGAATAACTGTTAGGTCTGCAGTGTATATGGTGGCCTTCAGAAAGGTATTTGGGAATAAGCAGAAAATATTTAAAATATATTTTAATATATAAAATTTTATATTTTAATATTTAAAGTATATTTATTTATATTTGNCCTCCTCTGGACCCGCTCCAACAGTTCAATGTCCTTCCTGTGTTGGGGGCTCCAGAACTGCACACATTTGTCTCCCTTTGGCTATAATTCAAAGACACACATTGCTTGAAGAACTGTGGTTTGCCTATCAGCCTGCAAGCTGGTGTCCCAGCCTGTGTATGGAAAATGAATTCAACAGGTCAAGCTAATCTGGTCTAGAAAGAACATTATTGACATATTGGTGTGTCATTAGCTGAATCTCTTGCTCTCGCATAGGGTAGTGGGTATTAACCTGTTAGAAAATGGAAACATGGTGACTATTAACTTTGTATGAGTGGAGATGATGTGCAGAAGAATGGGAAGCATCTTGTTTTTAGAAGTTCTGCTGTTCATGAACTTCATCTCAGACAGTCTGAATAGCACTTTTTGTTTCTAAGTGATCTGCTGAAGGAAGAGGGAATACATATTACTGATCTTGTATTTCAGAAAGGCTCCTTTTTGCCCTCTTTCCTCTTTGAAGGACACTTTCAGCTCTGTTTCTAGATGAAGCCAATTCATAAACAAAGGTCAAGCAAAGCATCTATATCTTTTGACAATTCCCTGCTGCTGAGGTGATGTATACTTTCCTATCTTACATGAGTCAGACTTAATGAACAAATCTGGCAGATTCATTGACATATATTCATAGAATGGTAAGGTTGGAAGGGACCTCAAGGATCATTTAGTTCCAACCCCTTGCCATAGGCAGGGACACCTCCCACTAGAACAGGTCACTCAAGGCCTCATCCAACCTGGCCTTGAACCCCTCCAGGGAGGGAGCAGCCACACCCTCCCTGGGCAACCTGTTCCAGTGTCTCACCACCCTCACTGCAAACAACTTCCTCCTAACATCCAGCAGAAGTCCCCAGTGATAAAGGGTGGTTATTCCACTTGTGCAATTATACAGTAAAAACACTTTGAGAGAAAAGGTTTTCCTCTCCAGGGCTCCTAAGGAAGCGAACATGTTTCTCTCTTCATCTTTGTTTAATTTTTCATTCGGCTAATGAAATAATTGAGAATCAGACCTTAAAATTATGATTATATTAATAATAATGGATGGGCACCATTAGAAAGTGCTAATCAACCTGTTAGACTGTTCTTTAATAATGTGTGCAACACAATGTTAGCATTGCAAAGCACTCATTTGAGGGGATATTTTCCCCAGTGCTTGCATTTTCATTATTACTGATTCATCTAATGCAGGTAGTCATTGCAACCCACTTCTCAACTTATCATTGCTATCAGCTAAGTACATTAGGCTACATTTTTAACAAGTGTGAGGTAGTGTAGCTTTATTTAAATGCATTTCATTTATATTAGCCAGACCCTTAAACTGCAGTTTAAGCCAGTTCTCAACAGGACTCGGGATCTCTTGCCCACCTGCCCCTGGCTGTCTTCAGTGCCCTCATGTGCTCTGTGCCCACTTTCTCTCCACCACTGTGTTGCCCTAACCACTGTTTTTAATCTCTAGCCTTCATTTCAATTTATGCAATTAAGCTAAGCATGGCACCAATTAGAATTTGGTTGTAACAACAGACTGAGACTGACTTTTCAAAATAGTTTTTCCCCTAGCATGCAGCATTAGCTTCAAAATGCTGTATATATTCAATGGTTTGGAGATGGAGCATTAGTAAAATTGAATGGGGCATTCTGATGTGTTTATTAACTATAACAAGAGTTGAGTGGCATTCCTGAGGTCTCCACACTCTTCCTCTCAATGCCACTCTTTTCAATAAATAGTGCCTGTTATATCCTATACATCTGGGACATGTCTTTAAGTGGGAAGAACAGGGTGAAAGACAGAATGGACTGAAATGTGCTTTGGTAATTGTGGCTGTTTGAGTTAGATTCCTACCTCAGACATAAAAAAAAAATTCAGAACAGAGAAACTTAGAAGTGAAAGCTCTGAGTGGAGAGGTGAACATTCTAGAGATAGGCCACAGAATGGCAACAATGGATAAGTTAATATAATTTTATTGGAGCATCAAGAGCTTTGTGTCTGGAAGCACAGCTTGGACCTTCCCCTTGCTGCTTCTGCTGCTTCTCCTGTGCCCGCTGCTATCGTCCCCAGCCACTGTTTCGACTGCTGCTGCTTTTGCTGCTTCACTGCTGCTTGACCCCTTCCCCATCTTCCTTCAGGTTTTATATATATATACTTGTAGTTATATTCTCCCCATACAATTATATTTAGTTTAAACTATAAGAAATACAATTTATCTTTTTTTTTTCCTGACTTTACAAAAAAGTCTGTGTTGTGGTGAGTTTATTCTACTGGGGGAGGGATCTGCCCTAACCCAGTACAGTAATGGATAAGTATTTTGTCAGTCTTGATTTTTATTTGCAACAGTAGTTGAAATAGCCAAGCTATATACTGCAAATGTGCTAGTAATCTGGTGAATTCCTGTCATTTCTTCTCTAAAATGCACCCTACAGCTCTGTCAGGACAGCTCAGAAAGAAAATGCTCTCATTTTATTTTCTATAACTATGTGTACACCATAGCTATAATTAGACACACACACATGGCAGTAAGTGCAATGCATACACACACATATGTACGTTCACTGGACATGTGCTTATGTCTTTCCAGTAAATCCAGTCATTACAGAAAACTCTGCAAATCCAATAGGCAAAGCTTTGGCAAGTTTTTCACAATTATTTTCTTGGTATTTGTTTCTTTGTGGGATTGTTTGGCCACTGGTAAGAAGCTGTTCCCTGGTGCTGTCTCTGCCAGTGGACTAGACTGGTTTTAGCTCCTCTGAGTTCCCTAAGAAAGAGCTGCAGGATCTCATAGTACTGTCCAGGAAAAGGAAGGACATCTGAAGGCAATTAAAATCTCTGCAGCTGGAGCTAAGTCAGCAATGACATTAATGTGTACACCCCTGGGTGATGTCAGTCCTCACAGAGCCCAGGAGAGTCCTGAGTGTTGGACTCTGCCCCAGTTATGCAGAGTGAACAGCAATGCGGAGGCGCCAAGTGCCTCCTGGCAGGATGCCCCTTGTGCTGCCATCTGCAAGAAGGCATTCCTTGTGATCTCTTCAGACTATGCACTGGAATCATCCCTTCTTTAGTCTCAGCCACATCACTTCTCTGTTCTGTCCTCACTGTCAGCCTGAAAATTTCCTTTCCCTGAAGTGAAACTGGAACTGGAAACTTGCTATTTCTGACACAAGTTGTATTACACTAAAATATCATTTAGCTGACAGCAGTTATAAATCTCATGAAATAATAGGCTAAATGAGCTTGTGCTTTAGCTACACTCTCACTCAGATGTGAAATGCTGTGAAAAACAGCAGACAGGCCACACAGGAATTCAGGAATTCACATGAAAAATGTGATCTTTGCAAAGTTCTCTTAGAATTAAACAATGAAGGAGAGCTTTTCACTTCTTTCACAAAATAATATATTATAGAATCATAGAATCAGTTAGGGTTGGAAGGAACCACAAGGATCATCCAGTTCCAACCCCCCTGCCATGGATAGGGACACCCTACCCTAGATCAGGCTGCCCAGAGCCTCATCCAGCCTGGCCTTAAACACCTCCAGGGATGGGGCCTCAGCCACCTCCCTGGGCAACCCATTCCAGGCTCTCACCACTCTCATGTTGAAGAACTTCCTCCTCACCTCCAGTCTGAATCTCCCCACCTCCAGCTTTGCTCCATTCCCCCTAGTCCCGTCCCTACCTGAGAGCCTAAAAAGTCCCTCTCCATCTTTTTTAGCCCACTTCAATTACTGGAAGGCCACAATAAGGTCACCTGGGAGCCTCCTCTTCTCCAGACTGAACAGCCCCAACTCTTTCAGTCTGTCTCCACAACAAAGCAGTTCCAGCCCTCTGAGCATCCTCGTGGCCCTTCTCTGGACACACTCCAGCATCTCCACATCCCTATTGTCCCAGGGGCTCCAAAACTTGATGTAGTACTCCAGGTGGGGTCTCACCAGAGCAGAGGGGCACGATCACCTCCTTCACCCTGCTGCCCACACTTCTCCTGATGCAGCCCAGGCTCTGGTTGCTCTCTGGGCTGCAAGTGCACACTGCTGGCTCATGTTGACCTTCTCATCCACCAGCACCCCCAAGTCCCTCTCCTCAGGGCTGCTCTCCAGCCAGTCACTGGTCAACCTACCTATATTTGTGCTTGTATATATTTCTGCCTGTCTCAATGTTCCACTTCTGCCCTTTACTTTTGGGTTAACATTTTCTTAGTCTGCGTAAGACAGTCATTTGTTGAAGCAGACAGTGGAAACCTTTACATCAAAAGGTAGTACCATAATAAGATATGATGCTATATCTAGCCCTAATTTTCTTTCTACTTGCCTTTTATTCTCCTCCTGTATTTTCAGTTCTACTTTTAACTCTGTTGCTGATGTTTCTGCTGTTCTTATTTTGATTATGACAATGGCTGATTGTATAAATTGTACAGGCTGAAAACAAACTTTTTCACCATCCTTTTCACATCTCACTTTCATTCTCCACCCTTCCAAAAGTGGCTTATTTACTGTGTTCATAATGCCACAAAATAAACCCAGATGCAAGTGATTTATTTTTGCTTCAAACCCCATCCTTCCTTTCCTTTCTGCACTTGCACCTGTGAACAGTAGCAATAGCACCAAAAAAAAAAATCCTTTTCTCCCATTAATTGATTTTAAGATACTCCTTGGATATGTTTTTCCTGTAAAGTAGTGCAGAACATAACTGATGCAGCTAATAACTTATGTCTTTTCAGGAAAAATTGAAAATACATCATCTGAGACAATTCAATACATTTCTCTCCCACATTGAATTCATGCCACAGAACAGCGCAAACTGTTTTTGCAGGTACAAATCCTGCCTGGCCTTTCACAGCATGCTGTGAATCTGTGTGCAGTGAGCTTTTTCCTTCTAGACATCTCTGTGTGTTTCTAAGGTGGTAGCAGCTACCCCCAGTGTAGGATGAAATCCCTTATGGACTTCTCCACTTTCCCATTTCTTACTGCATTTCTGGGCAGAATATGTCTTTGAAGCTTCAGCATGAGACTATATATATGTGTATGTGTATATGTATATGTATGTCTTCCTTCTGGACAGTGACAGTAACACAACCTAATCAGTGCTGCACACTCAATTTGAGTTTTGTCCCAACTTAGGGTAATATATGGCCACCAAAATTATTCATCTGAGAAGGGTGTAGCTGATTCTGTCACTATACTTGACCCCAAGTGTCTGTTTATTTAGGGTGCAACAGAAGTGTAGTGATATTTTCATCTCACATCTTCAGGAAATTCCTTTTCATCTTCCTAATGACTTGAACAATTGGCCATGTTCTTTTGAAGTAATTTTCTATACCCTTCACCATCTCCTTAGAAGTTAGTGTTTTTAAATATTTTGATTCCTCCTTTGGCATTTGATCTTCAAACCTAGTAAAAATTCACCTTATATATTTCCTTCTCTATCTTCCAAAACGATTTTTAAGCTAAATTTTTACATGGCCCTTTCAATTCCATTTCCATTTTTAAACTTTAATTCCCTAAAATATCAGTTCAGTTCACCTGCCTCCTACACTCTTTGTTTTCATTTACATTTTGACTCTCCAAGTGACTACTATCTCTCTAGCTTTTTCTCTTTCTTTTTCTTTTTTTATCTTGAATTCTTTCTCTCTTGGAGCTGTGCAGTCAGTCGTATTGTCAGCTTCTCTATTAGCTGACCTTATGTAGTGGTTTGAGGCTAATTGGAATATTTTAATAGAGAAAATTACACTGTAGACTGTGAAAGGAAAACGNACTCCCAAACCATCACACCTTATTAGCTGACCTCTCTGTGATCATTATTTTCAGTGGCTTCTCTACATCTTCTTTTTGGTTTCTAGCATTTATGCTTAGAAAACTAAAACTACTTCAGAGTATGCATCTTCAGTTCTGTAGTAGGTACTTAAGCTGAGATTTGTGTTCCTCATGTTATTTCTTAAGCTTTATATCAACACATGTAGTTAGAACAGCATTCACAAGGCTCATAAATGAAAGTTCTTCAGAAACTGGCAGCCAGAAGAAAAGGATGATAGGTCTTGCATCTGGCAAGTTTATGGTCTTTCATTTTGAGTTTGACAGAGTACATGGGCTGCTATAATAAATGACACACTTTATACTCCTCAGTAATACTTATTTTCAGGGATCACAGATTTTAAAGGATCCACAAGGAAAGCATCTGAGTTAGTATTTTACATGAGTCTCTCTTACACCCATTGCCACTCTTTGTTATGAATGATGCAAAATTAATAATGGATATTAATGTTGATATCCAGGCAGAGATTGTTCATAACTATGAAAATTGTTCATTAACATTAAATCTTGCCAGATAACTTATTTACAAGGTTTGAAATGCAGGGTTTGGAAATTTATACACACAGGGAACATGCAAAACTGGAACACTGTAAGAGGTATCCAGCAAAGGCAAACATTTTTACTGGAAGAGAAGGTTTTAGCGGTTGATATATACAATTTGTGCTTCATTATCCTGCTTAGCCACTGGATGGATGCAGGAAGCTCCTTTCTGCTTATGGCAGAAGGCAATTAGTGATTACAAGAGGCTTTAAGTATTGACTCACAAAATAGTATCAGACAGTACCCAGAGCACATGCAGGGGTTGCTGTCGGTGGTCTCAAAGCCATTAGAAGCTTTGGAGTTTCCCAGGCTCTTTTCTCAGGCAGCTGGAGTCTGGCACAGTCTGTGATCTGGTTCCTCTTGACTCCCCATTCAGCAGCAGCCTTGCAGAAGGGCAGGCAGGATGCAATGGCATGTGCAGGCTTGGCACAATGTCAGGCTGGCTGTGCAGGCCGAGTGCCTGCAGGCATTTAGAACCTGTGCCTGGTTAAGCTCTTGGAAGGCAGTTTCCAGGCAGTTCAGGATACAATAATGCAAAAAGCAAGCACGGATGCAATGGCAGAGAGCAGATACAACAGCAGAGCACACCTTGTGCTCCCTGCTCATCCCTTTTTATCCATCCAGCCCAAGACTAATGGGCCTTTGGACACAGATTAGCCAATCAGGATGGCACTGTCTGGACAGCCTTGGAAATCCAGCAATACAAATTTGTGAGTAAATATTCTAGAAAGCCTTTTTGTGGCAAGTTCTCTGCTTACTCCTGTAAAGAAAGCACTTTGCTTTGGCTCTGCTTACTCTGCAGTTGTGCCTTCTGCTTCCGCAGAAAGGAGCCTCTCGACTCCCTCTAGAGGACAAGTGGCATATTGCACCGCAGGATTCTCTGTAAAGTACACTGGTTTGCATTTTGCTAGTTTTACTAAATTGGTTGAAACTGTTTGGTACTGCCCTATGCACTGTACACATTCTGTAATCTGTTTGAACAACCAAGTACAGAAGATCCTGTAAATATCGATTTTTTTAATTAATAAATATTAATAATAGAATCATAGAATCATAGAATGGTAAGGTTAGAAGTGACCTTAAGGAACATCTAGTTCCAATCCCCTGCCATAGGCAGGGACACCTCCCACTAGAACAGGTCACTCAAGGCCTCGTCCAACCTGGCCTTGAACAGCTCCAGGGAGGGAGCAGCCACAACCTCCCTGGACAACCTGTGCACTACCCTCACTGTAAAAAACTTCTACCTAACATCCAGTTTCAATCTCCCCTCAGCCAGTTCAAACCCATTGCCCCTTGTCCTGTCATTGCAAGACCTTGTCAATAGTCCCTCCCCAGCCTTCCTGTAGGCCCCTTTCAGATACTGGAAGGCTACTCCAAGGTCTCCTCAAAGCGTTCTCCAGGCTGCAGAGCCCTAACTCTTTCAGTCTGTCCTTATAGCAGAGCTGCTGTAGCCCTCTGAGCATCTTTGTGGCCTCCTCTGGACTCGCTCCTTATATTATATTATATTATACTATATTAATATGAATAATTAATGTTTCATAATAATAACAAAACGAGTACACAAATACTTTTATAGTTTAAGATAAAATAGGTAGGTGCTACTATATTTTCATTTTTGAATGAAGAAGTGAACTTTGTAGATGAAATTATGTGCTCCAGGGCTCAACAGAAACCCTTTGGTGGGACTGGGAATCAAAATTTGCTTTCTCAAAGTTCACCTCCTTATGGGACACCATTAAAACAACTCGAGCAGCACACAGACATGTGCCCAAAGGCAGTCAGTTGTAGAAACTGAGCCTGAGGAAGTAAGAAGAGGTTGTGATCACAGGCATGTTTTCTCTTTTAATACAGCAGTAAAATTCCTCTCTGAATTCTTCCTGACAGATGTCAGCCATGGGAATCTTCTACCTTGTGTCAGATACTGTTTCTAAAAGCATGTAAATGTTGTGCCCAAATTCACTCTCCAGTCTGTATTCATTCTCAGCTTTTAAGACATTTAAAAATCAGTCAGTCATCTTAAAACAGTTTTGCTACTTGATACAATTTGTTGCCTCTTGTTTTAATTAAACTGAAAGAATAACACAAGCCGAGTGGTGCATTGTGAATGACACAGCTCTCCCTACACTGCTAGATTTATCTGTGCAGCTCTTCTGCCCAGAGCAGTTCTCCCCCATGAGAGTTTCCTTCTTCTGATTCAGGCAGGCTCAGAAGTGGCCAAATCATTTGTCCTTCTCTGGACGCCATCTCTAGATTAGAAGTGCTTCTATGGAAGTCTGTCACCTGCCTAGAAACTGTTTCTATTTCATGACATGAGTTTTTCTGGTAAGGCTGGTGCCTCATGTTGTCTACCCAGATTCTGTCATAAAATCATAGAATGGT
>WBNM01006674.1:0-19392 GCA_013399055.1 Ramphastos sulfuratus | reverse complement strand
TTCTCTAGGCTGCATAACCCCAGCAGTAAAATACTTTACAAAATGTGTTGCCTAACTAGAAAGTTTCTTTGGCTGAATATGCACAATCTCTCACTCAAAAGATAAAGGGTAACCAAAGTGATGATCTCATGTTGTCACATAAATATGCTGAGGCTCAGTAAAATCAGCTACGTAAAATGGATAAAAGAGATGAAATATTTGTTACTTCTCATGACAATATTGCTGCTAAATCAGTGAGATAAGTGGCCAGTATAGATCTAAACAGGAGTCCAATTCTACCTTGTCTCACTGTTTTGCTGTGTCTCAAAAGCAAATCACTTCTCTTCTTGGGCCAGCTATTCCTCATCTGAGGATGGGCTCAGAGGGTTGGGGCTGTTCAGTCTGGAGAGGAGAAGGCTCCAAGGAGACCTTATTGTGGCCTTCCAATATCTGAAGAGAGTCTACAAGAAAGTTGGGGAGTGACTTTTTAGGGTGTCAGGTAGTGATAGGACTGGGGGGAATGGATCCAAGCTGGAGGAATGGCATTATAGATTAGACCTTAGGAAGAAGTTCTTCACTGTGAGGGTGGTGAGACACTGCAACAGGTTGCCCAGGGAGGTGGTGGAAGCTTCATCCTGGAGGTTTATAAGGCCAGGATGGATGTGGCTCTGGGCAGCCTTATCTAGTGGAGGGTGTCCCTGACATGGAAGGGGGCTGGGGCTAGATGATCCTTGATGTCTCTTCCAACCCTGACAATTCTGTGATCTGCGCAGTTAAAACTAAACGAATAAAAGTTGCTCTGTATTACATGAAGTAGGCTCTGAGCTCTGTGGATGAAAAGCACCACATGAGATTCAGGTTTATAATTCATTTAATAGTGAGTACAAACATACCTGCACTGGTGAGGCAGCATCAGACTGTGTTGATTTTAGTAATGACTTAAATGAGGAGATGTCTGTGATCTTGGTTCACACCTGTCAGCTGCAACATGTGGAAAGTGTCAGTAGTCTCAGTCACGCCAGTGATTTTGGCTAAGCCTTTCTATACTATTTACTTTCTGCTTTTCTATTTTTTCTGATGTAAGATTCAAACAGGTGACTAGAATGATGAGACTGAGCAGTAGCAGAGAGTTGTTTTATAACTTATTCTAAAAGGGCTGAAAAAAACCCCTCAAACTTGTGCTTTGAAATCATAGAATCATTTGGCAAAGAGCCTTGAGACCATCGTGTCCAACCATGAACCCTATTCTACCAAGTTCACCACTAAACCACATTGCTAAGCTCCACATCTAAATGACCTTTAAACACAGCCAGGGATGGAGACTCCACCACCTCCTTCCACAGCCTGTTCCAATGCTTTACCACTCTTGCACTGAAACAATTGTTCCTAATGTCCAGCCTAAATCTCCCCTGGTGCAGCTTGAGGGTGTTCTCTCTTGCTCTATCACTAATCACCTGTGAGAAGAGACCAGCACCTACGTCTCTCTGTTGTCCTTTCAGGTAGTTGTAGAAAGTGTTAAGGTCTCCCTTCAAGACTCTGATGAGCAACAAATTGTGTTTGTAAATGTTGTGAACCTATGGAATTTTCCAGAAGACCAAAACATCAGAAATGTTATTAACTTGTTACCTGAAAGTCTTTGTTCTCTTAAAACAAAGGAGATCCCCAGACTGCTAGAATAGGAGTGCAGTAGAAACAAATTTTATTTTCTGGAAAATAAAGTATTATGATAGATGAGGAGAATCTTATGAGGTTCAATAAGGCAAAGTCCTGCACCTAGATTGGAGCAATCCTGATATTCATAGAGGGTGGGGGATGATGAAATTGAGAGCAGCCCTGCAGGAAGAAACCTTGAGGGTGCTGGTGGATAAGAAGCTGGACGTAAGCCAACAGTGTGAGCTTGCAGCCTGTATTGCCTCCAGGTCTGGAGCCTTCAATATGTCAAGGACATAGACCTGATGGAATGGGTCCAGAGGAGAGCCATGAGAATGATCAAAGGGCTGGAACACCTCTGCTACAAGGACAATCTGAGGGAGCTGGGGTTGTTCTGCCTGAAGAAGAGGTGGCTGCAGGGAGACCTGAAGGGGGCTACAAGACAAGATGGATGCAGAGGGACTGCTTGCAAAGGCCTGCAGTGACAGGACAAGAAACAATGATTTGAAGTGAGAGAAGAGATTTAGATTGGATGTTAGATAGAAGTTCTGCACCATGAGGCTGGTAGAAGACTGGAACAGATTGCCCAGGGAGGTAGCTGAGGCCCCATCTCTGGAGATACTCAAGCTGAGGCTCAGTAGGGCTCTGGGCAAGCTGATCTAGTGGATGATGACTGCAGAGGGGATTGGACTGGATGAGCTTTGGAGGTCCTTTCCAACCCAAACCACTCTACCATTCTATGGTGCAGTCTATTTTAATTTGTATCTATGGAATATATGTAAACCCCCATTTGTTTAGCAAAATAATTTCTAATTCTGTATATGGGTATGTACAGGAATTCACCAAAAGTGGGAGGGAATATTTTTAAGGAAACAGGGAGGGACAGACAGTCACCATGACAGCTCTTGCATTACCAGGTATGACTCCTTCAATAAGAACTACACTGTAAGCATACTAGCAACATATCTGAAACAGGCTAAAATGAATGCAAGCAATAAAGGATCCAAAACTATGGCATTGCTGTATTGTAAGCTTGCACTTTGCAGCAAGAGATAATCTAGGATGATACAGCAGCTTTTTAGCCCAGAGATTTCTTTGGAATACTTTGTATTTACTAGATCGGACAAGAAGATTGTGGCATTGGCAGGTAGCTTGCCTGCCTCTGTAGTTTTTGTCAGAGTGTTGATGTGTCTGCATTCTTGCTGATAAGGGTGCTGATAGAAATAGAAAATCCCCAACTGCTTTGAGGAATGTGAAAGAGGGCTGGATAGAAAAGCTTCCTCCCTCAGCCCTTCTCCACACAAGATACAGCATCAGAAAGAGAGAGACAGAAAGAACCTCTCTGTTCTCCACACTTAACCCAAATGCCACTTCACTCATCTCAGGCAAACGATCATCAAACAGGCATGCAGCTTCACTCTCTGTAAAACAGGAATGAGATCTTCATCATGAGACCAGCACTCTTTAAAAACTTCTTGGATATCAATCAGAAGTCCTCAGTGTTGGACCCGTGAAATATGTTTGCCCTGTAACAGTTACGTTCATGGTATAGATGTCAATGCCTGCATACAAGCTAATGCTTCTGAATGTTCAGAGGGGAGTTAGTAGAAGATGAATCCTGTCAAACCTCATAAAACTGATCTGAAAATGTCCCTTAGCAGACAAGTAATACTTGCTTTGACACTGCCTTGCAGTGCATCCAAACCTTCTGGAATGGACACTCGCAAGTGGTGTCCCCCAGGGCTCAGAGTTGGGACCACTTCTGTTTAACATCTTTGTTGATGACCTTAATGAAGACAGAGAGTGTGTCAGCAGTAAGTTTGCAGATGATACCAAGTTGAGTGGCAGTGTTGATCTGCAGGAGGGTAGGGAGGCTCTAAAGAAGGACTTGGGTAGATTGGATTCATAGGCCAACATCAATGGCATGAGCTTCAATAAGGCCAAATGGTCTGGCCTTATTGAAGGTCCTGGGCTTGGACCACAACAACCCCAAGCAAAGCTGCAGGCCTGGGGCAGTGTGGCTTGAAAGTGTCTGGCTGAAAGGGACCTGGGGGTTGTAATAGACAAGCAACTCAACATGTGCAAGCAGTGTGCCCAGGTGACAAAGGAAGCCAGTGGCATCCTGGCTTGGATTTAGAGATGCTGCGTACAACAGAGATAGGGAAGTGATTGTCCCCTTGGACTTGGCTCTGGTGAGGCCACACCTTGAGTGTTGAGTTCAGTTTTGGGCACCTCAATACAAGAGAATGTGGAGGTGCTGGAGCCAGTGCAGAGGAGGGCAAGGAAGCTGGGGAAGGGCCTGGAGAATAAATCTGATAAGGAGCAACTGAAGGGGCTGGAGATGGTTAGTTTGAAAAAGAGGAGGCTGAGGAGAGACCTCATGGCTCTCTACAGCTACCTGAAAGGATGTAGTGGAAAGGTTGCTGCTGGTCTCTTCTCACAGGTAATTAGTGATAGAACAAGAGGGAATGACCTCAAGCTGCGACTGAGTAGGTTTAGACTGGACATTAGGAAACATTTTTTCACAGCAAGAGTGGTTAGGGATTGGAATGGGCTGCCCAGGAAGGTGGTGGAGTCCCCAGCCTTGGATGTGTTTAAAAGTCATTTGGATGTGGTGCTTGAGGACATGGTTTAGGGTGAATTCTGTAGAGTAGGGATAATGGTTGGACTTAGTGATCCCGAGGAACTTTTCCAACCAGAATGTTGCTGTGATTCTGGGATTCAGGTGTCTTGGTATGAAGGCAATTAGGCATTCCAGGTAGCAAATCTATTTCTCCCAAAAGATTTAGGTGCAATGGTGCTTGATGATTTTTTGCTTGACCTTCTCCGGACACAACAGCCTATCAGTAAAAATATGAATGCTCATTTGTCCACGGTGAGACACCTGTACATATGCCAGGGGTACCATAGCTGGAGCAAGCAGTGAAATCACTCTGCAAACAAAGAGAGATCAAAGATCCATAGCTGAAGAGAAAAATCTGAATACCTTTCTCACCTACCTACCAACAAAATAACTATCTCCAAGCAAACAAACAGACAAAAAACCCAACCCAAAACAAAACCCATCTCACCAAACTACAATAAGATTCAAGTTTAAAAGCTTTAAAGCTGTTCAAAGATTTTCAAGCTTGGTCTTGAAACTGCTTTAATAGGGCTGTTTTCTGTACTATAAATTCATTTATATAGGTTCAGATGATCTGAAGGTGAAAAAAAAGTTGAGTTTTAGTCTCTCTTTTCAGCCTAGGTTCAGATTTCACAGGCAAAATTCAAATTGCCCTGTCTGTGTACTAACAGATGGAGTTCATCTACTACCACAGGCAGCTACTTGCAATACATGCATAGAAACCAGCTTGCAAGCCCATGTTTGGATGGAACCACTGCACACAGCAGCAGAGAGGAAATCTTTACCTTTGGAAATTAAAAGTATCATTTATGAAGCTAAAAGTGTTTCTACCAACAGATAGAAATGAAGTTTTAATAGTGGTTCACTGAAAGAAATCCATGTTTATGGCATTCAGTGCTTTTGGAGGTATTTAAAAACAAGACAAAATAGTTACCTGCTGTAAAATATGGCTAAAAGTACAGTTCAAAAAATTGTAACCAAGTTGGTGTGCAGAATAATGAAAAGAATATATGATCTATATCTTTGATCTGCAGTATTCTCTGCCTTTTACTTCCATGCATTGCAAGAAAACAAACAAAAAAAGCAACAGAAGAAAAAAAAGAACAATCTACAAAGAGTTCAGCTCATTGATAAAGGATAACTGAAAAGAGAAACCAGTTTTTCTTTGGGGAAAAGAGCCTTGTGCTACCATTTAATATCCCTTAGCAACCTGGAAAGAAATTAATAGGCATTTTGAGGGGATTGTGCTTCAAATAGTTTAGTTTCCTTGTGATGATGTAATGTAAGGCAAAGAATGTTACTTATCAGGTACTGGATAATACCAGGGAGGACTCCAAGTTTCTCTGACTGGTTATTTGTAAAAGAAGCTGACTGCAGAGATCACACAGATGTGCTTAATGTTCAGTCTGTGTGGAAACAGGAGTATCTCTTCCAAACTCTTGCTACCAGCATTATTCCTGCTTCTTACAACAGATCCACAGTTTCATCCTCCAGTTTTCAGGCAGTGTGGAGCAGGTAGGAAAAACATTCCCTGCTTATTCTCCCTGTAATCAGAGACTTTGGGATTATATGTAAAGGGGCACCATGGCTTGGGGAATTAACTGTATTGTTTCAAAATCTAATTAATAGCTTATCTGTATCTCATTCTCTTATGACTACTGCCTTATCTATTCTTTCTGTAGAAAAAAATCAATGGCATGTGAAGAAGAAGAAAACCCAACATTAAAAAAAGCAGCATACATAAAAGCACTACAGCAGATTAAAAAGCCAAGCCAGGAACTGCTAAATTGGTGGTTGCCTATGTACTCTTAAATCTCTCCCATGTGTCTGGCCTGTGTGCTGAATGAGGCAGGGGTCCTGTGGGAAAACAAGATGAGAGCATGTAATTAAAGACTCTATCATAATGCATATGCATATAACACTACATTGCACACACAATGTGTGGTTCATTTTCTTTCTCATCCTGTCCCTGCAGAGAAGATGAGAGGGAAAATGAACTACACATGACAGATGTTAGTAACATCAGTTCATGCATTTTTGGAAGGCAGGCAGATACTAAAGTTGTTCAAAGGATGTGGTACAAATGAGTAGGATAGCATGGGATAGACTAGGATAGAATCACAGAATCATAGAATGGCTCAGGTTGGAAGGGACCTTAGAGATCATTTAGTCCAACCTTCCGACCATGGGCCCATGCCTCTTAACCAGACTCAGCTGTTCAAGGCCTCATCCAACCTGACCTTCACACCTCCAGGGAGGAGGCAGCCATAATGTCCTTTTAGGCTGAACAACCCCAGCTCCCTCAGCCTTGGATCATCTTTGTGCCATGGAATGGCATGGAAGAGGAGAGGAGAGGAGATTCGAGGAGAGGAGAGGAGATTCGAGGAGGGGAGAAGAGATTTGAGGAGGGGAGATTCAAGGAGATTTGAGGAGAGGAGATTGGAGGAGAGGAGAGGAGATTTGAGGAGAGGAGATTGGAGGAGATTCGAGGAGAGGAGATTGGAGGAGATTCGAGGAGGAGATTTGAGGAGATTCGAGGAGAGGAGAGGGAGAGGGAGAGGGCTGAAAATTAATTCAGCTTGTAATGTTTGACTATTATATAGACTTTAAAAATAATTTACTAAAGCCTAAAGTTGCATAAATGTTATAATGTCTGATTATTTCCCACAATTGTAATTCTTCTCTAAATACAGACCTGCTTGGCATATTGGCTGTGCACTTTACAGCTTTCAAATGAATTTTAAAAGCTTGCCTTTTCAGAGCAAAGAACCTAACCACCACACCAGGGAATCCATGCCTGCCAGCCTCTCCATATGTTCCCTACACTCATAAGCCCTCTTGCAGTAATACTTGCATAACAAATGTAAATACAGTTCTGGACCAAGTTTTCTCTCAGATGAGCACACATCAAAGACTAGTGTCAGTGAAGAGACTTTTCCTTCATCTATTGCTATCCAGCTTTGAACACTATCTTCTATTTCTTCATTTAAATTTTACAGTAGTGACTGCCTAAGATTAAAAAGCAGATGCTACCTAAGGGCAAAAATTTGCCCCTTACACATCTTAACTAGTACCTTACAACCTGAGTGATCCTTTTAAGCCAAGCACTAGTTTCTTACTTCCTTTTGTCATGCTTTGATACCAGTGGATGTGGTGCAGAATGATGGTGGGTATGCAGAGAAAAAAACTGTGTGGCCAGCAGATGGAGAGAGCTAATTCTGCCACTTTGCTCTGCTCTGGTGAGATCTCACCTGGAGTACTGCATCCAGCTCTGGAGTCCTCAGCATAGGAAGGACATGGACCCGATGGAGTGGGTCTAGAGGAAAATAAAATAATCAGGGGATTGGAGCACCTCTGCTATGATGACAGGCTGAGGGAGCTGGGGTTGTTCAGCCTGAGGAAGAGAAGGATTCAGGTAGACCTAATAGCAGCCTGGCAGGACCTGAAGGGGGCTACAAGGATGGAGAGAGACTGTTTGCAAAGGCCTGCAGGGACAGGGTGAGGGCAATGGTTTGAAATGAAAGAAGAGCAGATTTAAATTGGAAATTAGGAATAAGCTCTTTATCATGAGGGTGGTGGAACACTAGAACAGGTTGCCCAGAGAGGTAGTTGAGACCCCCACCCCTGGAACTATTTAAGGTGAGAATTGACAGGGCTCTGGGCAACCTGGTCTAGTTGAGGATGTTCCTTGGGACTACAGAGAGGGTTTGACTAGATAACCCAGACCATTCTATGATTACTCTGTGTAGATTTGTCATGGAAATATGTGCATGGAGGAAGTGCAAGTGCCTCCTTTATACTGGTCACCAGATCTTCACACGAGGTTTCCACTGAAGTCAGAGGCTATTCACGTAAGCAGCTCCTGCTCACAGCTACTCACGTAATTGTGAGTGTATCCTGACTAATAAGTTAGCTGTGATGATGAAGGTAGAAGGCAGCATGGGTTTTGAATACAGTTTTTGAATACTGTATGGGTGATCCAGGGAATCGCAGAGGAGTAAGCCTTGAATCTCTATGGCAAAAATATTGAAATGAAACTTCAAAATAGAATAATAAAACATCTGGAAGGTAATCTAACACGAGTGGTTAAACCACTATGATTTATGGGAATGGAGAATCAATCTGTTCAATTTCTTTGAATGAACTAATAAAGGGCAGAGAAAAAGAAAATCAGTTGATGTAATGTACTTAGTCTTTAAAGAGGCATCTAACAAGGGGTGCTACTGTAAGCTACTAAAAACAGTCATGGGAAGAGCTACAAATGTTATGTTAGACAGGTTAGGGAATCAGAAGAAAAAAAAGATAGAGAGAAGTGAATGACAGTTTTAATAAAGAAAAAGGATTTGTTGAATATATATATTAATGAACAGACAACACAGTGATAGATTAAAATCATCAGCGATACCGTAAGGAACAGCTAACAGAAGGGAGACATCTTAAGTGATCAAACCACTCTTGTATTCCTAAATTAATCATATCAGCTCAGGAAATGAACTTCAGCATCACTGAAAACAGCACAGTGAAGACTTCAGTTCAATGTGCATCTTCATCAGGAGCGCAGAGCCGAGGAATCACAGAACCTTAGAGGTTGGAAGGTCCAGAGATCATCCAGTCCAAGCTCCTTGCCAAAGCAGGATCTCCCAGGGTAGTTTGTACAGGAATGCATCCAGGTGGGTTTGGAAAGTCTCCAGAGGAGACGCCACAATCTCTCTGGGCAGCCTGTTTCAGGGCTCTGTCACCCTCACTGTAAAGTTTCTCCTCATGTTGAGGTAAAACCTTTTGTGTTCCAGTTTGTAGCCCTTGCTCCTTGTATTATTGCTGCTGACCGCCAAGAAAAGATTGGCACTTGACACCCATCCCTCAGACATTTGTATGCATTGATCAGGTCTTCTCTCAGTCTTCTCCTCTCCAGACTAAACAGCTCCAGGGCTCTCAGTTTCTCTTTGTAAGTCCCCCAGTTATCCTAGTGCCTCTCTGCTGGACTCTTTCCAGCAGCATGTCTCTGTCTCTCCTGAACTGGGGAGCCCAAAATTGGTTTGATACAATATTATAGGTGTGGTCTTATTAAGGCAGAGTAGAGGGGGAGAAGAAAATGAAGTGTTGGGTGTATGAAAGAAGTGATAGAGAATAACATGGAATTATATAATACCTTTATATATATATATATTTTTTTTTTCTCCCCTACCTAAAACATTGTCCATGTTCATATTTCTATGACTGCAGAGAATTTAGAGACAATTTAGACAAGAAATAGGATCTGGAAATGGCAAAGACTGGTATGAGGAAGAATAGAAAGATTTTGTTTCTGAAAGAAACAGCCTTTATTTATAAGTAAGTTGCATGTCTTATTAAAGAGCAGAGAGGAGACAGACTGAGGGTGCCTGTTTTGTGATAAAGGATTGCTCTTCAGAAGTGAGAAAAAGAAATTAAAACAATATTACTCCAAATGACATTTCTTCTTTAACACAAAACAGTACTCCAGAACTCGCTGCAAAAGGTGTCACTGAGGCCAAGAAACACTGAGACTGAGAATTTGCCTGAAATCAAAATAGGCAACAGGCAGATTGGTATGAGTTAGGATGTCTGCTCTTCAGCACTTGATCCCTATGCTAAAGGTTAGTGATTAGAATGCAGGAAATTTACCTTCTATCCGATTAATTCAGAGTATTATACTTACCAGATGTCATTCAGACTGCTCATGCAGAAAGCTCAAAAGGAAGACCTGTGGGCTTGGAACCCAGTGGCCAGCTTCAAAGGCCCACTGATTAGGGGTGGTAGGAATTAACATTTCCTGCTGAAGATAGGAAAATGGGGGTGCACATCTTCAGGAGAAGGTCTGGGTTGCATTGATTTTTTGCAAGCCTCGTTCTTACCTCAGAGACACCCCCTGAATGGGTTCCTATCACTGCAGAAAGAAAGAAAGAAAGAAAGAAAGAAAGAAAGAAAGAAAGAAGGAGTTTGTTGTTACATTTAATTCCAAGCTTCTGCACACTAAAGCAGGATTTGAAAGCTGAACGTGTAGAGGTGGATGGACAAACGTTGCCCTCTTTCCACCAGCAGAAAGCCTGGTTTTGGCAAGGACTTGTAGTGACAGGATGAGAAGGAATGGCTTAAGCTTGAGGAGAGTAGGTTTAGACAGGATGTTAGGAAGAAATTCTTTAGAGTGAGGGTGGTGAGACACTGGAACGGGTTGTCCTGGGAGGTTGTGAATGTCCCCTTGCTGGAGGCATTGAAGGCCAGGTTAGATGGGACCTTGAGCAACCCGGTCTAGTGCAAGGTGTCTCTGTCCACGGCAGGGGGGTTGGAACTAGATGATCTTTAAGATCCTTTATGCTAGTGAAGTTTTTTTTGTCTTCAAAATTTTCCTTTGAAAGTAAGTCAGGATCACAGAAAGCTATCCAGAGCCAAGGCAATGCCACCAGATTGGACTGGGTGGCCGTTGGATGGAAGTGGCTGTCGGATGGAAGCGGCTGTTGGGTAACACAACAGTAAGCCCCATGGAATTCACATCACTTGAGTCATATGAACAAAGCTCCATTGTTACAAAACGTCATTGTCATGCCTGGGGAGCAGCTGATATCAAAGATCACCTGTACACAATACATAAGTATGGGCTGTGGTCAGTATTCTAAAGAGCTTGAATGCAAGACCAGACAGAAAAAGATGTTTAGGTCTAATGTCAGCTGCTCTTTGACTTGATCTACAGGAAGCAGAAATGTTAAGTAGCTGCTAGTCTTTCTATAACTCAGTATGAATAAGGCTGCTTGTACAAATTCCTGCTTTATATTATTTTGTCCCCAATTAAAAGCAATGGCCAATTTTTTTTTTCTTTAATGTGACCAGTTGCAACAATGACTTCAGTTGTCCAGTCTGGGAATGCTATTGGTGGTATAGGCTACAGAGGAGCTGCTTGTAAATAACTGCTGGTGCTCATGCAGTTTGCAGCTACACTTTTGGTTTATAAGCCTGGGATCTAAATTGGAGATGCCAAATGCAGCAAAATAAAAGAGAGAGAGCAGTGCCACATCAGAAGGTATATAGTTGTATTATTAGCATCATCAGTGATTACTGAGCATGCTAATGTGTCAGGATTAAAGGTTTTGTTACTAACTGCACAGAGCAAACAGTAAAACAACTCACTGGTATCCAGTGTCAGCTGATACAAGGTATAATGAGACACCTTTAAGAAATGCAGCATTTATCACAGTATCACAGTATCCATGAACTGTGAAATATCTTGTGTTGTCCTCTCCCCCGCCCCAAATCATGGAAGGAGCACATACTTCAACTACAGTTAGAGCTCACTAAGCCTTGTCAGGATGGGTCCTCAGAGGAATTCACTCTTTGTAGAAGTCAATCTGCTTTGATTTGATGTTCTAACTTTCTGAGAGTCTTTGGAATTACCTAAAAGTCTCAGTACTGGCTGAAGAAAGCCAAAAGGTCTGTTAGGAATGTCATCAAGCAACACACCAAGAAGAGAAGCTTGCTAGGATTGCAACCAGGGTAGCACTTCAGGCACAATGAGCCAGAGTGTTGGAGTGCTGGATGCCCAGAGAGGTTGTGGAGTCTCCTTCTCCAGAGCCTTTCCAGCCCTGTCTGGATGTGTTCCTGTGCCACCTGAGTTAGATTCTATGGTCCTGCTCTGGCAGGGGCTGGACTCGATGATCTCTGGAGGTCCCTTCCAACCCCTAACACCCTGTGATCCTGTGGTCCTGCCCTCTGGTGGGGAATGGCCTTGATTTCCTTGTGTTGGCAGCTGCAGCCCAGCTTTCACCACTTCATTTTATTCAGGCAGATTGTGCCTTAGAATGATTCTATAGAGGAATGATCCTCTGCCCTTGTCAGAGGAGTGCACCATGTGGCTGCTCTGTGCTATAAATTGAGGAAAATGAAAGGAGAAACATTCTGTTTATATGTGAGGTGTAGGAGTTATTTTAAATCCACTTACTCATTTCATATGGACTCTGACCATTTTCCTGGTTTTTTGCTTTCTCTCTCTCTCTTTTTTTTTCCCCCCTTCTGTTTTGAAGAACTGTTTTCCCCTGTAGGCTGGCTGAAGGAAGTGAGGACTTGAGTCGATTGTCATTTTCATTAACATGGGCTACAAAGTAGGTGACAGAGCTGGAAGAGAGTGTAACAACATCTGACAGGCATCTATTGTTAGTATAAGGCAATAAGGGAAAAAAAACAACTGGTACTTCTGCTGCCAAAGAGTTTAAAAAATGAAGATACTTCTAACATTTGTAGGAATTTAAAGAAATAAAAGCATGTTATTGCACCACAAACCAACATCCAAACAAAGATTACAAATCCCAATCAACCAACCAAACAACCAACCAAAAAACCTTACCCTAAAAAAAAAAAAACAACTCTATGTTCAATGAAAAAAACTGTGCTCAATGAAATATTGTCTTCTGAAGCCAAAGTGCTATTGGAAGTCATCAAGTATTTCCATCCACCAGTAGGCATCCACTGGTGTAAAAATGATCTACAAGGAATCATTTGCTTTCTGTGTTTTCTCAGAATCACAGAACTTTAGAGGTTGGAAGGGACCTCCAGAAATCATCAAGTCCAACCCCTCTGCCAAGGCAGGATTCCCTAGGGTAGTTCACGCAGGATTGCATCCAGGTGGGTTTGAAAGTCTCCAAAGAAAGAGACTCCACAGCCTCTCTGGGCAGCCTGCTTGAGGGCTCTGTCACCCTCACACCAAAGAAGTTTCTCCTCATGTTGAGGTGAAACCTTCTCTGTTCCAGTTTGTAGCTGTTGTTCCTTGTCTTATTGCTGCTGACCACCAAAAAGAGATCGGCCCCAGCCGCTTGACACCCACCCCTCAGATATTTGTCCACACTGATCAGATCTCCTTTCAGCCTTCTCTTCTCCAGACTGAACAGCCCCAGGGCTCTCAGTCTCTCCATAGGGGAGATGCTCAAGTCCCCCAGTCATCTCTCCATTGGACTCTTTCCAGCAGCATGTCTCTGTCTCTCCTGAACTGGGGAACCCAAAATTGGACACAGTATTCCAGGTGTGGTCTCACTAGGGCAGAGTAGAGGGGAGAACAACCTCCCTAGACCTGCTGGACACACTCACTCACTTTCTGAAAACCAAATGTAGAAAAGTCACCAAAATATAGAGGAGGCACTTGAATCAGATGGGCAAAGCCAGAGTGTGCACATCAGTTATTCACTGTTTGCAGCTAGAGGGAAGTTTAGGAGTGGTTTAGGAAGCTCCTCAGCAACTGGATGACTTGTGACCAGTAAGTGTGACCTCAGCAAGAAAGATTTTAAGCAGACAATAAAATTTGGAATTGTAAGTGCCAAGGGATCTTTTCTCTGTGGAGCTGATCAGTCTCTCTTGGAGGTCAAATAACTTGGAATTGTAAAAAAATTCACAGAATCACAGGATTAAACAGGATGGAAAATGCCTTAGAGATAATCAAGTCCAATCTATCACCTAACACCTACTAATTAACTAAATCATGGCTCTAAGTGCCACATCCAGGGATGGTGACTCGGTCACCTCCCCGGGCAGCCCATTCCAAGGCCAATCGCTCTGTGAAAAATTTCTCCTAACATCCACCCTAAACCTGCCCTGGCACAACTTGAGACTGTGTCCTCTTTTTCTGTCACTGCTTGCCTGGGAGAAGAGAAAAACCCCAACCTGAGCACACCCTCCCTTCAGACAGTTGTGGAGAGCTTCCTCTTAAATTTTCACTTATATCTTCAGATGTTAGTTCTGCGATGTAGTGATTTAAATGGCACTTACTTTTTCCAACAGAGAGTCATAGAATGGGTTGGGTTGGAAGGGACTTCCAAAGGTCATTTAGTCCAACCCCCTGCAGTCAGCAGGGACATCCTCAACTGGATCAGGTTGCCCAGAGACCTGTTGAGCCTGATCTTGAATATCTCCAGGGATGGGGTCTCAACCAGTGTTCCTTATTGGTGCAGAACTTGTTCCTAAGATCCAATCTAAATCTCCTTTTCTCTCATTTCAAACCATTGCCCTCGTCCTGTCCCTGCAGGCCTTTGCAAACAGTCCCTCTGCAGCCTTCTCGTAGCCCCTTTCAGGTACTGGTTACCATTCATCATCATCACTTCTGCCATAACTGAACCAAGATTTCCCAGTGCAGGGCTAATCTGGAAGTGCAGCAATATTACTTTTATCAGACCTGAACAGAAGTGCTTGCTGGGTTTATCCACAAAAGCAGGGATGTTGTCAGAACACATTGACAACCAACAGCTCTATGAGAAGATTACAGAAATCAATTGCTTCTTTACAAGAAGTGGGAGCCTTTGCACAAGCAGTTCTCCTAATTTGCATTCATGGATTTACTGGCAAAGATCTTTTCCTTGTAGAAGTCTGGTGAAATGTTTCGTGTTAGAATATTAACTATGGTTAGTATTTTTCAGTGGTTTTGGAGCCAAGCAGGCTTTTGGCAGATAGGTGACCATAGCAATTGTGACATGAACAATACAAATGTGTTTTAGAGCAGGTATGTTTTCATTTGTTGTCTGAGGAACAGTGCACACACAGAGAAAAACTGTCCAAATGTTATGGCTGAGGTAAGTGGAGGAAGAAATAAAAAGCTAGTTTTGAAAGGAGAGGCTGAGAGGGGATCTTGTCAATGTCTAGAAATATCTGAGGGGTAGGTGTTGAGATGAAGGTGCCAGGCTCTGTTTGGTGGTGCCCTGTGACATGACAAGGAACAATGGGTACAAGCCAGAACAGGAGGTTCCATCTCATCACGAGGAGACCCTTCTGTATAGTGAGAGTGCCAGAGCCCTGGAACAGGCTGCCCAGAGAGGTTGTGGAGTCTCCTTCTCTAGAGACTTTCAAAACTTGCCTAGATGAGTTCCTGTGCAGCCTACCCTAGGTGACCCTGCTCTGACACCTGGGGGGTGGACTGGGTGATCTCTGGAGGTCCCTTCCAACCCCTACCATTCTGTGATTCTGTGGTCTTTGTCCTGTGCTAGATATTCTGTTGTCCTTGAAGATGCCACAGTGAACTGTCCCAAAGTATTCTCTTCCATTTTTTAATACAGTGTTGTTCCCATGTTTAGTTGCTAAGAGAAGAATGACTTCTAAAAAAATGTTCTTTTAATAGTGGAGCACCTCTGCTATGAAGGTAGGCTGAGGGAGCTGGGGTTGTTCAGCCTAGAGAAGAGAAGGATCCAGGAGGCCCTTAAAGCTGCCTTCCAGTACCTGAAGGGACCCTACAGGAAGGCTGTAGAGGACTTCTCATAAGGGTGTCTAGCAACAGGACAAGGGGGAATAGTTTGAAGGTGAGGGAGAGTAAGTTTATGCTGGATCTGAGGAAGAAGTTCCCCAGTACATGAGTAGTGAGACTCTGGAATAGGCTACCAAGGGAGGTTGTGGATATCTCCTTCCTGGATGTGTTCAAGGCCAGTCTGGATGAGGTCTTGAACAGTCGAGTCTAGTTGAAAGGCATCCCTGCCCATGAATGATGTCTCAGATCCCTTCTAACCTAAGGCATTCTGTGATTCTGTCATACTACTTGGTATTTAAAAGGTACTAAAAATTGAAAAGATAAAACAAATAATAATCCTAAGAATAGGCAAAGTTGTATTGTGAACAAATAATAGATGTTTTTCCAGATCAGCTCACTGAGAAGGAATCTGTACCTACAGTTTGTCACCGTGGTGGTGTTGGACAGTAGAGCAGGTGATTTGCAAAGCACAAGCCATGGTAGATGCCTTACACCCTTTATGCCTTAAAATGATAGCCCCATAGTCCTTTCTGAAGCAGCAGTTCTTTCCTTCTCACATATGCAAAGCCCTCTGCCTATTCTTTATCACATCAAGATAAAAACAAAACCTAGAGGCACAGAGCTGATACTGTCATAGTCTTTTCCAGCTCATGGATTCCATTAGAAGTTGGATGAGGACTGCTGAGCTCAACTAAGACAGAAATGTAAGGACAAATAACCAAGGCTTTGCCCTGAAAATGATCTTCAATCTTACACTGACCAATTCTATAGCTACTACTAGAACTTCAAGTTCTTCAGTTCTATAAGACTGATCTAGAGTATCACTTAAAAAAAAACATTAACTCTATTTCAGTAAAAAGCCAAATGGTTTCATTTGCTGTTCAACTTAATCCTTTCTCAAATATGTAAATTTCATAGCTTACAATTTCACTTCAAAGGATTCTGCCTTGCTTTGACTGATATTTGTCATGTAGATAGAGTGGAGAACTATTATACATCTCGACAGCAGGCCGATGACAAAACATCTATACTATGATTAAGCTCATTTCCAGATTAGGAGGATCACACTAGCACTGTCTACAGCTGGTGTCACTGTGACAGTTGTAGTTATCTTAGGCTGCATTTCAATGTTTTGCAATTTTTCCCTCAAGATTGCCTGAAGAATTCTGATTTATGAAACACCCAACAGAAAGACATCAAAACAAACATGACCTACAGAGTTTGTTGTTGTTGGGTTTTTTTGCTTTAGAATATCCTGATATTTATATTTGTTTGATTTCAAAGTAAATTTTATGTTGATAGTAATAATAAGATCATGAAGTTCAATAAGGATAAGAGGGCAGAGTCCTGCATCTGTGGAGGAAGAACAGCAGGCACCAGTACAGAGTAGGGGATTGTCCTGCTGGACAGCAGCTCCATGGAGAAAAAGTGGAGTCACAGTGGACAAAAAGTTCTGCATGGGACAGCAATGTGGCCTTGTGGCCAAGAGGGCCAAGGGCACCCTGGGGTGCATCATGAAAAGAGTGGCCAGCAGGTATAGGGAGGTTCTCCTTCCCATTTACTCTGCACTGGTGAGACCACACCTGGAATACTGTGTCCAGCTTCAGGCTCCCCAATTCAAGAGAGACAGAGACCTGCTGGAGAGAATCCAACACAGAGTCATCAGGATGACTGGGGGACTTGAACATCTCTGCTATGAGGAAAGACTGAGAGCCCTGGGGCTTTTTAGTCTGGAGAAGAGAAGGCTGGGAGAGGATCTGATCAAGGTCTATCAATATCGGAGGAGCGGGGGTCAGGATGAAGGTGCCAGGCTCTTCTTGGTGGTGCCCAGTGATAGTACAAGCTAGAACCCAGGAGGCTCCATCTCAAGATGAGATGACATTTCTGTGTGGTGTGGGTGCCAGAGCCCTGGAGCAGGTTGCCCAGAGAGGTTGTGGAGTCTCCCTCTCTGGAGTCTTTCCAAACCCACCTGGATGCATCCCTGTGCAGTCTGCCCTAGGTGATCCTGCTTTGGCAGGAGGGTTGGACTGGATGATCTCTGGAGGATCTCTGGAGGATGATCCTTTCCAACCCCTAACATTCTGTGAATCTGCGATCACATTACAGGGGCAGACCTTTGATTGTCCTTTTACTTCCTAATTCTATCAACTAAGGACACCCAGGCCTTGCCTTTCTTTCAGAAAGAATTTTGTTTCAGTTTCCAGTGTGCAGGTCTCAGAGTATGAATGAGATTTCTTGAGAAAAAAAGAAATGTCAGTTTGAGTTGCCCAGCTAGCTAAATAGGTCTGCAAAAGAGTATTTTAAGAAGGTGCATTTCAAAATGTAAAGGCTTAGGGAAAATGGAATTTAAAGAGTTGGGTTATGCTCTGAAGAAGAGAAAGCTAGAGTGAAGATGGGTGTTCTCTGTGTTCCAGAAAGGTTAAGGTCAAAGAGGAATTATTAGGATAACTGAACAGGGACATTCTTCACCAGGAATTGCAAACCTTGTTAGTGTTTTATAGACCTTACTAAGCTGATCATATACCAGTACAGATTGAACTTAAGTGTCGTTCAGAGCCAGCACATGTGGCCAGGTAGAATTCAAGTTGAATGGTATACAAAGATACAGCTTAGGGTGGGAAGGAGCAGCGACACCACTTTAGCAGCCTGGATCTAATTTGTAAGACTAGGCTATAGTCCTTCCTACAGACAGTGTTTGCAAAGGAGCACAGAAGCATTCTGTGACACTGCCTCTGTGTTACTGCTGCCTGCTGATGCTCAATAAGCCTAGCTCACAGCTGGGTGAGATGCTGCGTAGTATTTGCACCAGACAACAGTTTGTGAGTTGGATCAGGAAGAAAGGGTTGCCCTAACCTTGTACCTCTGGTAGGATTAACATCTTTTCCTGGGCTTGTCTTCTTTGCATATATCAAAGCACCCACTTTTAAAAAAACAACAAACAAAACCCACCAAACCAACCCAAAAAACCAACAACAAACCCAAACCAAACATTTTGTGGTGATAGCAATTTAATGCATTCTAATAAGGTCCTTGAAGTAGAGCTGTGTTTAACCAGGGTATAGAATCATAGGATGGTCTGGTTTGGAAGGGACCTCCAAAGGTCATCCAGTCCAACCCCTCTGCAGTCAGCAGGGACATCCTGCACTAGATCAGGTTGCCAAACTGCTGCTGAGCCTCACGTTGAGTATCTGCAGACATGGGACCTCAACTACCTTCCTCTGCAACCTGTTGCAGTGTTTCACCGTCCTTGCAGTGCAGAACTTGTTCCTAACACCAAACCTAAATCTACACCTCTCTACTTTGAAACCATTGCCCCTCATCTCCATATCTTTCTAGGCAGTTTTTGCTCCTAATCCTGTAAAATGTAAAGAATCCATCCATAACTGCATGGGAAAATATCCAAATATGTGCAAAGACAATTGCTTAAAATTCATGTACTAGCAGGAATTTTAAACATTTCACTCAGACAATGAACCCTACAGTAGCTTATTTTTCTAGGAAATAGTCATAGAATCATAGAATCATAGAATGGTAAGGTTGGAAGGAGACCTCAAGGATCATCTAGTTCCACCCCCCTGCCATAGGCAGGGACACCTCCCACTAGTACAGGTCACTCAAGGCCTCCTCCAACCTGGCCTTGAACCCCTCCAGGGAGGGAGCAGCCACAATCTCCCTGGGCAAACTGTGCCAGTGCCTCACCACCCTCACTGGAAAGAACTTCCTCCTAATATCCAGTCTAAATCTCCCTTCTGCCAGTTTAAACCCATGGCCCCTTGTCTTGTCATTACAAGACCTTGTCAATAGTCCCTCCCCAGCCTTCCTGTAGGCTCTCTTCAGATATTGGAAGGCTACTATAAGACCTCCGAGTCCTTTATATATGCTCTCAAGCATGGTCTGCTTGAGAGAGTCCAGTGCA
>WBNM01006666.1:50018-69068 GCA_013399055.1 Ramphastos sulfuratus | reverse complement strand
CCCCTCCACTACAGTCATAGAAGACCCCGTTAGGTACACTGCAGACACTGTCTCCCTTCACCACTGTGCTAAGCACTACGAGTGCCAGGGGCTGGCATTTGTAGGAGACAGTTGAAACCTGTGAGTTGTCTGAGAACACTGTGACCCTGCTTTTATGTGTTATACTGTATTGCCAAAGGGATTATACTGGATGACATGAAATATTTTCAGGCAGGTAAGGCTCTCCCACACTATGAAAAACATATGACTCACTTCATGCTAATCACACGGTATTTTGGTAGCTGTACGTCATAGCAATTTCATCAGTTCTTGTCAGTATTTCACCCTCCTAATCAGATGGAGCTGCTGAAAGGGAACTGAGAATCAACTCGATGTTGAAAGTCAGTGGAATCTGAAATGCAAACCTAAAGATGAATCTCTTCAGCTTTACTTTTTCTCCCATGCCTCATTCACCCAGACCTCCATCCTCGCCTTCAAATCCATTTTAGTAATCTCCAATTATTTTAACCCCTCCGTAACAGAGGTCTCCAAAGGGTTTCTCTGCCTTGCTCACAAAGCACAAGGTGACTGACAACAGAAAATATGTCTGTGCCCTGTTAATATATGGTGACAGAGGTTCTGGATAGACACTGCAGTCCTGAGTGTCCTGTGCAGCCCAGCAACCCTTTTCCCATCCAGGGAACTACATTGAACTACTGGGGGTGAGAGCTTACTTATGGCTTGCTAAAAACTGTGCAAAGTTACAAAAAGTTTACATTTTTGGAAAAAATTTGGAGGAGTCCTGATGCTTTTCTGGTCTTCACTTTTTACTATTCTTTATGTCTTCATAACAGCATCACCATCAGCAAGTGAATTCTTTTTCATGCCCTTTTTTTATTTACATAAAAATAGATATGCTTATTACATAGCTTGTCTCCTCTTTTCCTAATCCAAATCATTACAACTGAAGATCATTTTATGTGCCATATTCCTTTTCCTCAAAATAACTGAAATGTTCGGAACTACTTTGGAGACCTAATGATTTGGCTTCCGAATCTGCTGATGCCTGTGGTTTATCTTCTGGAAGCACAATCACCTGGAGTGCTGCAGCAGCTCAGCTCAGCTCAGCTCAGCAGCCCTGGTGAAGGAAACAAACCTGTAAGATTTTAGGTGGGTTTGTTGCTGGAGACTTTTCTTGCAGTTTTATAAGATGTACCTACTCATTGAGATCCTCTTTCTTTATCTCCAGCTGCTTCATCCTCATGGTTCAATCTGGAAGAGAGATATATTTGCACCAAACTGACTGCAACTACTGACTGCTGATAAAAAGAAGAAATTCCCTCTTCCCTCTCCTGGCTATAATTTTTTTTCCTGCTTATTTCATGCCAGCCATTTCTGGTGCTTTAAATAGTTTTAATAACCCAGTAAAAATTGTGGCTATTCTTTTGTTATCATGCCAGGTGGATCACATTATGCTTCAGTGTGCACATAACCGTTGTGCTCACTCACAAGAGTGCATGATTTGGAGCAGAAGGAAAAGCTAGGCTCACCTTATGTGATGTGATTGAATCAGCTCACCTGCCCTCGGACATCTGCTGAACCTCTTTGCAAGTGCTTTATGGCTTATCAACAGGACATCTTATTACATGCCCTTGAGTCCACCACCTGAGACAAAGAGTAGTCAGTCACAAATCATGTCTGGATCCCTACTCACCAGGAACTGGAATGCAGTGCAGAGATATGGAATCGTCCAGAGATAGTAAGACCCTGAGGCATTAATGCTACAGGATGTGGTACAAGGTGGCATGGACTTAATATTCTGTGCCTGGTAACAGCAGGGCTCTGGTTCCACCATGCTGTGTGTAAGCTAGGGTACCTTGCTTCCTTAGACTGGCAGTGCCTGTATATGGAAAAATACTAAAAAACTGGTTGCAAAGAACACAGCTGCAGGGGAAACTGTCTCCTACAAATATGTGAGGCATGCTGCAAGGGCTGAGAATAATAGTCCTGCTCCCACCACAAATATGGCCTCTTAGGAGGGCTGCCTTTGTGCTACTGACTTGCCAGCTCACGTTTAAAAATGAGTATGAACGGTGCCTTCCATCTCAGTAGTTCGGGCACAGCAACACCCCAAAAGTGCTCTCCTATCCCACTGAAGGGAGACTCTACGGACCTCCACTGTATGGCTAACACAAAGCTCTGGAGTTAGGGTTTTCTGTGCCTACAGCATAGGTAGTCAGAGTCATGTAAGCCTCATGAGCCATTAAGTGACACTTGAAAAAGAAAACATTACACATACTATAATGTGCCAGGGAACAAAGTGTTCATTCAATTACAAAGGGCTTTGTTAGCACAGTTCTTGAATAATAATATTCTCTTGCATGGAGTTCGGGTTTTTTTTCCTCTTTCCTGTGATACTAGTGAATTTCACACCAGCCCATTAGAATTTAAAGTTTTCAGCCACCAGAAATTCAAAATTCTGCAGGTTCATTTGAGAAATGAAGTGTGCTACACACTAGAAAGATAGTTACTATGAATTCAGACAGTTACCACTGTTACTGTTTAAAATAATTGGAGAAACACCACTTCAGTTATAACTTTAAACAGTGGAGGTATTTCTGTACCCATAGCTAACTCAAGACAGGTAAAAAGGATGTTTATGGAACAAAGACATGAAAGCCATGTGCCTCTGAGTTCTCTTCCAGATCAGAAAGCCTCTTACTTTTAAATGTTCTCTTACTCTCTTCCTGGAAATATCAGCTTGGTTTCTGAGTCAGCCATGACCACCCAGGTTGATTTAATCACCAAACCCAATGCACCTCACTGACAATTTCCAGAGCACTGAAGGAGGCCAGACCCCTTCATCAAATTACTGCAGTCACAGCTTCAAAGTTCGAAAGGTGAGATCCCATCTCAAAATCAACAATATGGATGGTTGTCTTCAGTGCACAAACTATTTCCATGCAATTCATAGAACACAGGCTTTGCAGCGTGCATNTCAGGGGGTTGGAACTAGATGATCTTTGAGGTCCCTTCCAACCTTACCATTCTATGATTCTATAATGCCATTTAAGTGAAATATAGGTGATACAACAAACCCTTGCATTTCCATAGCATTGGCATGAATTGCTCCCCTCTTCCCTCTGCCCCCAAATCAGTAATCTGAGAAAATCCTTTTCTGTGAAGAAGTAAATTGCTGAATTAAAACAGTCATGGAGAAGGCATATTTCTTATCTGGAGGGCCAAACTCACATCATGTGTTTCTCCCAAGCTTTTTCTTTATTGTGTGAAATGAGTAAATTTTTTTTTTTTATTTTCCCATGACATCCTGTCTTAGTTCTATATAGAAAACAGGACTTCCTAACCATGTCTTTCCTCTCCTGGTTTACAAAAGAGAGAACACTACAGAAAGAAACTCTGCCTTTGTAACACATATATGGAAATTTCTGGGTTGTACAGCTGACTGGGTGCTTAAGAGATTTGGCTCATCTTGCTTTTGAACCGTGGCTTATTAGAGCTAGTTGATGAAAAATCTGACAAAGGATGAGGCATGAAAATTCTCTTTCAATCTCTCCTCTCCAGTATTTGTTCATTTATCTTTTGTTATACAGAGGACTCATCAGAGATATGTGTTCTGATTCAAGGTTCATATGAGTCATCACATTAGCCACACTGTTAGGTAGTAGTGGAGATGGAAAAGGGAAAGTAGAAGAGAAAAACTCAAGAAACTAAAACAGAAGGTAAAAACCCTGAGGCGCTTCATATTCTCCAGAAATGCTGCCAACTAGAAACATCACTGGCAAGAATTTTGTCTATACATGAATGCAAAATAGACCTTCTGGAAAGGAAGACACAAAGAAGGTAGCTATTTTTATTTTAATATTAATGGGTTGGACATAGTGGATTTAATAGCTATACTTAAGTGAAAAAGAATATGACAGCTAGACAGTCAAAGATATTTTAAGAGTGCTGTGCTCTGACAAAAAATAATTAATTTGAAAGATATCAGCTTGATAGGAGAAGCCAAAAGAAAGGGAAGAGCTGCTGCATCATTTATAACAAAATTGAGATAGTGGAGCTGAATATGCACAAACAGATTTTTTTTGCAAAAATCTTCAAAACAAGGAATGTACTTAATGAAAAGGGTTCCTAGTCTACTTAGACAGTCAGAAATCTTGGTTGAGAGCTGTTCAAGATCCAGGTAAATCCAATGCATATATATTACATTGAAGACAAATCAAACTCTTCTAAGGGGAATGTTTTGGCTCACATATGTGGAGTACTGTGCAGACCAGATTGCATCTATTAGAACAGGTAAACCTCAGATCTTACAACAGGAGGTCATTCTTTGTGATTCTAAGTCTCCCAACTGTTAAGAAAAAGAAAGATAAAGAATAAGATAAAGAATAAGAAAAAGACATGAAAAAGAAAAAGAAAAAGAAAAAGAGAAAAAGGAAAAAGAAAAGGATAAGAAAAAAAAAAGGAAGAAGAAAAAGAAAGAGAAAGGAAATAAATGAGGTAATAGAAATAGTTAAAGCCAAAAGTTTGAGGTTCTTTCTGTGAACAGATTACTTTCTGTTAAGTGGGAATGCAGCCTGTATCAGGGCTAGGAACAGTCTCAGCCTGCTTACATTTTCTGCTAGCCCATTCATTCACCTTTCATGAAATGGAAAGGAGCAAAAACTTTTGTAATTCATTCATCGCATTTCTTTTCACATATCTGCATTAGGGAGCAATGAATTGTGCCCTTGAGTTGCCCATGGTGGCAGGCTCAGAAATAGGCACCTGAAGTCTAATTAATGCCTCTGGTGGTCTCGATGACAGGGTTTGTTCTTTAGGAAGGCTGGAGAACAGTAGGTTGCAATCACTTTGTCTTTTGTATTCCTATATATAGATATTCTTAGGGAAACATTACAGATCCAATATCTGTCTTGCTTTTATCTATCGAGGGAAAAGAATAAAGCATATCCATATCAAAAATAACGGCAGGTTAAACAAGCCATCTCCTGTATGAATATATATTTACTAACAACGTAGACAAAGAATACTATTTCTGGTAGTAAGAGATGATCATCACACTCCTTGTGCTGCATGGTCTGATCTAAAGGCACCTGGCATTGTAAGTGGAACATCAAAACACAGATGTTCCCTTCCCATCGAGTGGACCAGTGAAGCATCACAGTGCTGAGAACACAGACTGATCGCTGAAGCCTCCACCCAACGCAGCAATCTGTGGAGGGCTTAATGTAGTGGAGGGGTTATTAATTAACGCGAGATGACATTTTCAAAAATTAATATTGTTTATTAATATTCAACATTCAGAACTCTCGCCACTCCAATCACTAATTTTAATAATAATCAGTTCTTTGCATTGGTCATGGAAACTTTATATAGGCTACAGCAGGGTCTGGCAGTAACTAGTGATAATATATAACATTAACTGAACTCGATTGAACTGGCAGAGAAGGCTTCGCAGTCAGTGTACCGCTTGCGGTCAATNCAGGTTGTGCTCCCTGCTCATCAAATTTATCCATAGATCCCGAGACTAATGAGCCTTTGGACACAGAATAGCCAATCAAAATGGCAGTTAGCCAAGCTTGACCATATGAGGTGAAGTCATAGGCTTGCTTTACCCAAATTTGGGCAGAGCACAGCCTTGCACAATGCAAGCTGTGTACCTTGTTTACCGCAGTGTTCAAAACAAGTCTGGGCAAGCCACAGTCCCCAGACTCAGTGGCTCCAGATTCTTTTGTCTTCTTTCCTGTGGTTGCTTCTCCCCAAAACAGAGGGAGGGAGAGCAGAAAAACATGTCTAGACAAGCTGGGACACATATAAACCTATTTTGGCCTGCTTAGGCCTACCATGACAGGGCTGCTACCCCATTACTCATGGGCTGTACGGTGTGTGAAGAAGTCCCTTAAGGACACTGCTGGGCTTCTACCAGCAGATGTGCACCTGATGTTTGAAAAGCATGCTGACCAAAACTGAACAGTCTCATGGTCACTTCAACGTGTTCATTGTATCAGTTTGTCTGCTCTCTCACTCCAGCTGCTTATCTAAGTCAGATAAACCTGCCTTGTCAGTACTACTCACCCCCACACAAATGTTTTGGATAGTGAATTAATTCAAGATACACAATGAGAGCAGCAAGCATCCAGCTTGACAGTCACATGAATCATTACTCATACTATGGAGCAGGATATAAATTAACTTGCATTTTTTGAGTGCATTGAGATGTGTGTATTTCCAGGGAACAACAGCTTTGCAGTTCAGGGCATAAAAGATCTTGTGCTTGGGAGGGTGCAACAGGGCTTCTTCTTCTGGGAGGCTTTGCATTTTTTCAAGACAAAGCTCATAAGTAAGAATTTACAGTGTATCATTGGAAAAAAGGGTTTTTTCCTTACAATTTTCTTGACTCGAATTGGTAAACCTACTTCTGATAACAGATGATGATGAATCACCACATAAAGAGCAAGATCAACCATTTTGTCATCTGGCATGTTTTTGACAAAAGTGGTATTTTGCTGCCCCTAGTAAGAACCTTGGAATTACCTTTCCCATGTGTCGTGGTAGACCTAAGCAGGCCAAAATAGGCTTATACATGTCCTGGCTGGCCCAGACATGTTTTCCTTCTCTCCCTCCTTCTGTTTTGGGAAGAAGCAATTGCAGGAAAGAGAACAAAGAACCTGCAGCCACTGAGTCTAAGGACTGTGGCTTGCCCAGACATGTTCCCTTGCTTCCTCTCCTTCTGTGCTGGGGGAAGCAACTGTGGGAAAGAGGACAAAAGCCCTGGCCTCAGCTGGTATGGTCAAGCTTGGCAAAGTGCCATCCTGATTGGCTAATCTGTGTCCAAAGGCCCATTAGTCTCGGGCTGTATTGGTAAAAAGGGATGAGGAGGTAGCACAAGGGGTGGTCTGCCATTGTATTTGTGCTTGCTTGCTACCTCATTGCATCCTGAGCTGTGTGGAACTCCACTACCAGGAAAAGGCTCTAAATGCCAGCAGGTGCTCGGCCTGCACAGCCAGCATGACATTATGCCAAGCCTGCACATAGCATTGCATCCTGCCCGCCCCTCTGCAAGGCTGCTGCTGAATGGGGAGTCAAGAGGAACCAGGTCAGAGACTGTGCCAGACTCCAACTGCCTGAGAAAAGAGCCTGGGAAAACTCAAAAACCTCTAATGGCTTTGAGACCACCGACAGCAACCCCTCCACATGCTTTGGGTACTGTCTGATACTAGTTTGTGAGTAAATACTCAAAGCCTCTTGTAATCACTAATTGCCTTCTGCCATAAGCAGAAAGGAGCTTCCTGTGTCCACCCAGTGGCTAAGCAGGATAATGAACTGCCAGCAGTGTAGTGACAGCAGGAACCTTCTCTTCCAGTATCATGTTTGTCTTTGCTGGGTACCTCTTACAGTGTTCCAGTTTTGCCTGTTCCTTGTGTGTATAAATTTGCAAACCGTGTGTTTCAAACCTTGTAAGTAAGTTTTCTGGTAAGATTTAATGTTAATAAACAATTGTCCTAGTTATTAACAATCTCTGCCTGCATATCAAAATCAGTATTGATTATGAATTTTGCACCATCCGTAACACCATGACTGTCTGTCTGCAGGATTGGATGAATTTTGAACACGCTGGATACAAAACTGGAATAATCCTGTTGTGTGCTAATCCTTTCAGCAAATGTGAATATAACTGCACAGAGATGCAGGCAGACACCCTCATTCAGTGAAAGTCTCCTTCATTAGCTGTGCATTTATAAGACTACAAGTGGGAAAGACAGATAACAGCTCTATTGCTCCATTCAGGCTTGAAAGAGCTGTGCTTGCAAATAATGGTTAGGCTAGCCTGTCAGCTGTGATGGTCTTGGATCTTGCTGGGTTTTCAAAGGTTTATTGCAGCCTCTTCCCCATGGGACTGAGTGAAGTTGAGCATGTGTCTGGGCTTTGGTTCTCAGTGTGCATGCCATGATTGTGGATTTGCAGCTAAGGCAGAGACCTGGGCTCCTTTTTGCTGATTGTTCAGCAGGGACAGTAAGTACCAGCAGAAAGGCAGAGCAGGCAACTGTAGACATCACCAACCTCACAGAAGAATTTGCCTACAGTTGTATGAAAGCCTTAAAAGTTATGTCTGTGTAAGAACCAGGGCTAATGTAAATTGGAAGGGATCTCTGCAGGCCCTAGGCTATGTCTGTGTAACTACCAGGCATAGCTAATGTTGGCTGGGAGAGTTTTCTTCTCCAACCTCCTACTTAAAGATCACTTAAAGCAGTGTTGCTTTAATGAGCCTTCAAGAACAGAGAATTTTCAGCCTTATTGGACAGTATGTTCTAGCACCGATTAAAAGATTTATGTCCAACCCGAACTTCCCACATCCTAGACTGTGACTGTTCTATTTCTTTAATATATATTTTCAGTTATTAGTGAAAGGAGTTTCTATTTCTCCTTTAAGTCATATAGACTGCGATTAGGTTGCCTTTTAACCTTCTTTTCACTGCACTGAACAATCCCATCTAAACATCTCGTTGTTGGAATTCTAGGTACCGAGCATCTTATAGGCATTCTCTGCACTCATTTCTGTTTCTCCACATCCCTTTTGGCTGGGAGATCCAAAACTACACTGAGTTTTGCAAAGCATGGTTTAATCAGGATCAAATAGGGGGGGCTTATATCTGCCTTTGATTTGATGGTCTTTTTTCCTCTATGCTTAACACTGATATAAATTTGTGTGATGGTTTGGGAGTTATCCGCCCCCTACACTTTGTAAAATCATAGAATCATAGAATGGTAAGGTTGGAAGGAGACCTNAGCACAATATACAAGCAGATATATACACTATATACAGGAATATTTACAGAAATATACAAGTTAAAGGTAATACAGAAACACAACACCCCTCCCAGAAATCAGAGACCCCAGGAGGGGCTCCCAACCACCCTTCCACCTTCTCCCCACCCCTATACCTTACCCCAAGGTCTGCCTTACGTGCAAGGAGAATTTTGAGGATCAGCCAGGAGCGTTAGAAGAAAAGTGTTAGTGAGGTTACTCAGCAGAGAGGAGAAGCCAGAAGCTAGACCGCCCGAGACGCTGTGCCCCAGAGACTGACTCATCTTTGTTTTTATTACTTTTTCTTAAACATCTCAGCAAGCCTATGAGTGAAGTAGACATCACCATTGTTTTTCTTTCACAGCCTGTAATATAATTTTCTCTATTAAAATACTCCAATTAGCCTCAAACCAGCACAATTTGTTTTTGAGGAAAGCACACTGCCATTTAGCCCTGTGTGTACCAAATCTCTCAGGTCCTGTTAACAGCTAGCCAGTCAGTTCCCCAAGTTTATTGACATCTCTAACAGTGGAGTTATTCTGCTCCAGGTGGAGCACTTGGCATTTCTTGTTGAACTTCTTGAAATTTTGATTGCTCCCATACTTGAATTTACCGAGATCTCTCTGAATTGAAGCTCTACTCCATTTCATGTCAAGTGTCTTCAATTGAACTTAATCTACAAATCTGCTGAGAGTCTGTTTTTCCTCATTGCCCAGAGGCTAACTGATGAAGACAATTGACCCCTGATACATTCTATCCATTTCTGGCTGCCCACTGGGCACTGAAGCACTGACCACTGCCCTCTGCTTCTGCCAGTACAGCCATTTTTCAGTACACCTAGGAAAATATCCATTCAGCCTATGATTTTGACCTGTGCCAACAAGCACTATCCCAGAGAATAACCAAGCAGAGTCTGATAGGCAAAGTAAGCTATGGACCATTCCCAATAGACTCTGGGGACAGGAAACCATTGCATACTAGTTTGACACAAGATTAGACATAGCACTGGACATTGGACAGCAGAGTATTTTTAGGCACATTTAAATCCTGTTTTTGTTTTTAATTAATTAATTTAATCTATAACGGAAAAGCTGTTTTACCTGAAGAAAAACAAACCCAAAGGCACTTAAATTAGATATACAGACATTTTTCATTGTCCAGACTTCCTTCTACAAGGGAGAAGGGAAAAAAAAAAGCTTAATTGAATGGGTATTTACTGATAAAAATACTATAATTCCATGACCATTCTTATTTGTTATGATGAACAAAGTGCCATGCATTTTCTCTAACATTAACCATGACAATTGTGTTAGTTGAAAGGATGGAGTTACTCTAACCAGAGACTAACAATCTGGTTAGTCAGATTCCCCATCAGTGTCTTAGTAATCAGCAGCTGGATATTTTGACTCAGTCGTAGTAGGAAGGACTGGAAAATCATTGAAGCTCATGATAAAGTCCTTATTGTATGCCTGCATGGCATCATATCCAAAGGAGCTTTAGTCCCATTTAGGGTACTGAAGCAGAAGTCCTATAATAAAAGATAATGATTAACTGAAGAGGAGACTACACCATGAGTGAGAGAAGTTCTGAAATTAGTAGGAGCAATAATTCTAGCCCCTAAAATCTTTAAAATCTTTTACACTTCTGGATAAGGAATTTCTGTGTTTCCTAGACTGCAGACTCTGCTGCCATATATGGGTCATTCCTTTTTACCCCAAGAAAATAAAATGACCCCATTAGTAGAAAGTTATATTGATTTTATTAGATTGTTATTCAAGAATATTAGAAAATATTAATGTATTTTTATGATTCTGGCTGTTTAAGGTGTTTTCTATTTCATCTAGCAAAGACCATTAATGCTAAGAGGTCTGGGGTTTTTTGCATGTGTTGCTAAACAAGCCATCTTTCAGGTATATGACACAGAACATATTAAAAAGAAAGATCTCACCTTTAAAAGTTCACAGTACCCTCATCAACAGATTTGGACATGTACGTGTATATGTGTGTAAATGTCCAAAGTTGATACTTTTACTTAAAATAAATATGAATTGACTATATTGTTCTGGAAGCTGCACCATTAAGAATAATGTCCAGATTTTGTATTCTTACTTAAAATAAATATGAATTGAATATATTATTCTGGAAGCTGCACCATTAAAAATAATGGAGTAGTTTACATAGTAATATAGTGTTTGCCAAGACTCAAGATACCTGCACTGGCTCCTGTATGTTGGTGATAAAATAAAATAGGAATACTAATGTAGGCTTATGTTAAAATAAAATGTTCCATCAGACATTATGCTTCATGGGAGATAAGCCTGCTTTCCACTCTTCCAGACTGCTGCTAACCTCATCTTGTGGGGCTAGTACATTTGTTTTCATCTTTTCTTGCATTTACCAAAGAGGTCACATTCCATTATATTGTTCATCTGAGCAAGAGTGGCAGAAGTCAGGCTGATATTTAGGGCCAGGAAGGGATGTAAACAGAGATAAGTGGACACTTTATGAGCAGAAACATCCTGCTCTAGGTACACATGTACCAGCCTGTCACTTCTCTGCACAAATAAAAGAACCATAATTGGCAGCACTTTATATAATGGACTGTTTTCCATTCTGTCTTCAGCTGCAGAGACATTAATTTCCCCAAGCTGCAATGATGTGACAGCCCTTTGTGCTTAGGTGAGACTGAACTGCAGCAGAGGCCAGGGTCTCCAGGGAGAGTATTGCCTCTCTCTGTTTTCCCTTTTCAAGCATGCAGAAGTCATATGCATATTATTTCTGTCCCTTCTCTCCCTCCCCACCATCAGCTGCCTGCGAGTTTGTGTCAGGTCTCTGTAGTGGTTTCCACATAATCACCAGAAGATCCAAGTGTTCTTTAGCTGTGCTTTAGTAAACCCCCAAAGGATATAGTGGTTTTTTCACATTGTACCCCAGGAAGCTGCAAAAAGATCTGTGGGTGACTCTCAACCTTCAGCAAAACAAGTGGTAGGAAGTTAGAGAGAAACATGGACTGGGGGAGACAATCTCTCTGTTACAACAAGGACAATCAGAAAGGGATTGAAGTGAGAAATTTGAGCTAAAATACCTGATGTATGACTGACACTCCTTACTGCAGCCAAGGTCAAAACCACAGCCTGATTTGCCAAGGCAAGTATTAATAAGGGCTTTTCCCCTTAGGTTACTGAAATTGCTGAATCCAACAGCAGAGGCTTAAATGCCAAGGTTCCCTTTCTCCCTCCCTGACTCAACTAATCTCACTCTTGCCCAGCAGGTATGGAAGCTCAGCACTCCACATCTGTGTGTAATGTGAGAGAAGGCCAGCACAAATCATAGAACCATAGAACCATAGGACCATAGAATCATAGAATCAGAATCAGAGAATCAGAGAATCAGAGAATCATAGAATCATAGAATCACAGAATCATAGAATCATAGAATTATAGAATCAGTCAAGGTTGGAAGGCACCACAAGGATCATCCAGTTCCAACTCTCCTGCCATGGGCAGAGACACCCTACCCTAAATCAGGCTGCCCACAGCCTCATCCAGCCTGGCCTTAAACACCTCCAGGGATGGGGCCTCAACCACCTCCCTGGGCAATCCCTTCCAGGCTCACCACTCTCATACTGAAGAACATCCTCCTCACCTCCAGGCTGAATCTCCCCACCTCCAGCTTTGCTCCATTCCCCCTAGTCCTGTCACTCCCTGGGAGCCTAAAAAGTCCCTCCCTAGCTTTTTTGTAGTCCCCTTCAGATCCTGGAAGGCCAGAGTAAGGTCACCTGGGAGCCTCCTCTTCTCCAGACTGAACAGTCCCAACTCTTTCAGCCTGTCCTCATAGCAGAGGATGCCCTGAGTAACAGCTGAGATGCCTTCCTGAGCAATTCTAATAATGCACCTAGTTTTTCACTGTAGGCTTGTGCACAGTCAGCTCCTTTCGTCTGAGTGAAGGCTTTTGCCCATGATCAGGAGGTGACTTGACCTTAGACAAAGAGATCTGAAGACTGTGTTTGCTAGCAGGGCTCAGGGTGCTGTGCTTGGATTCTTTCTGGTCATGGGTATATGAAAGAAGAGGGACTCATAGATTTGGCTGCTCTGCTTGATAATTCTTTTCAAATTAGAGTTCACCAATGTAGATATATATTAAAATAAACAAGCAAACCCTCTAGTCCCTACTGGGAAATGCACCTCTGTGTCTGTGCTCTCCCCATTGCCAAGTCCTAGCACTGCTGAGTGCTGGCAGTCTGTACAGGAGCAGGAATCAGATCCCAGCTTTCATTCATCAGGGGTTCACGGCTTCCAGAAACTGCTGGCAGGTTCTCACAGTTTGCTGCATTTACATCAGCTTCCTTTAGGCACTGGAAACAACAGCAGCTGCTATGTGCTGAGTGTTGCTGATAAAAATCCTCAAACTTGCTAGCATTTCAATAAATACTGTTGTTGGTGGAAATAAATTCCAGAGACAAACAGAAACCTGGGTGGTGGTTTGCAGATACAGCTGGTCCTTTTCAGCAGGGAGCACAGAGAAAGGCAGGCCATGCAGCAGACTGCACAGAGAAGGGGTTTAGAGAAGTCCTTGCTGGGGAATGGACTACAGACTATGAATTCCAGACTGGGCCACCATACAGCACTTCGACAAGGTCTCCAAATGGACACCTTTATATTTCAGTGCCAAGTGTATCATAGATGCAGAAGGCCAACCTAGGCCAACCAAGGACAATGAAGGATGTGGAACTGTTGGAGCGGGTCCAGAGGAGGCCACAAAGATGCTCAGAGGGCTGCAGCAGCTCTGCTATGAGGACAAGCTAAGAGAGTTGGGGCTCTGTAGCCTGGAGAAGAGAAGGCTTCCAGGAGACCTTAGAGTAGCCTTCCAGTATCTGAAGGGGGCCTACAGGAAGGCTGGGGAGGGACTATTGCCAAGGTCTTGCAATGCCAGGACAAGGGGCAATGGGTTTAAAGTGGCAGAGGGGAGATTGAAACTGGATGTTAGGAGGAAGTTCTTTACAGTGAGGGTGGTGAGACACTGGCACAGGTTACCCAGGGAGGTTGTGGAGCACAGAATCACCCAATGTGATCCTTGATCACATTGGGTGATTCTGTGCTCCACAACCTCCCTGGAGGTGTTGAAGGCCAGGTTGGAGGAGGCCTTGAGTGACCTGTTCTAGTGGGAGGTGTCCCTGCCTATGGCAGGCGATTGGAACTGGATGATCTTTGAGGTCACTTCCAACCTTACTATTCAATGATAAATCTGTGTTTGAGAGAAGGCAGCAGTAAGGAGAGTAGAGGGTTGGAATCAAGGAGAAGAGAACAAGTGAGGCCCAGGCAAAGAAAGAATACGTAAAGAAATGGAGATAAGGATGTAAAAAGCCGTTTCACATTCTTTTTCTGTCCCCTTAGTCATATATTCAACCTCTTCCTTGTCTTTTTTCCTCACTTTGGCTTTTCAAAATGAGTCAAAGAGCTCTAGCTAGGGCACTGGGAAAATCACAGTGAACTCATCTGTCCAGGCTAGAATTTCTCTCTATGTTTGTCATAACTTTTGGTATCAACCTCCATTAGAAGAGAGGAGTCTGAGGTTAAGATGACACACAGAGGGACTCCTGTTGGAAAATGGCACTTGATAAGTAACTAATGCTCTAAGGAGCCTGTGAACTGCTAACAAGAAGACTGCCCAGGCACTTCTATGAACCATATGTTGTCCATGGCAGACATCCTATTATCAGATAAAATCTACTTGAACCAGATTTGAAACCTAATCCAGAAAGACAGGCTTCTGAGACTTTGCATTAAAAGGATAACTGCAATTGTCCACTTCTCGAGCCCATGTGGGGGGAAAAAAAAAAGTAAAATTAAGGATTTATTCCTCCCATCCAGAAACTGTAGTATTCTCTCTTTGAATGTAGTTCTTCTAGAAATTGAACTGTTGGAGTGGGTCCAGAGGATGCCACAAAGATGCTCAGAGAGCTGCAGTAGCTCTGCTATGAGGACAAGCTANACACACACGCACACTAGAGACGTACTGCAGGCTTCTACAGGCTTTGTGGTGTTGGTGGAAATTCCTTGCCAGCCAAGACCAGGAGAAAAAAACATCTCCTCCACACACCATGGTAAGGTGAGCTCTTCCCAGGGTGGAGAGAGAATTAGCTGTGCACTCTCCTAAACAGAGATAAAGAGGACATTTGAATAGAATAACAAGTCACAATATCCTGGGACAAGCTCCCCGTTCCCCAGGGACTCTCTCTAGTCTCTGGAGGACTTTCTTAAGGAGTCTCTTATTGAGGTTTCTTATGGAGGACTTTCCTTATGGAAGACTTTTCCTTATGGTGNAGCCCATGTGGGGGGAAAAAAAAAAGTAAAATTAAGGATTTATTCCTCCCATCCAGAAACTGTAGTATTCTCTCTTTGAATGTAGTTCTTCTANTAACTCTTAATTTCCCTTAATCTATAACAACCTCTCAGCCTGTATACACTTGGTGGTCCTCCATGCCTATGTTGGTATCTTGCTTTTGTGGAAGGGTCTTGGGAATTCTTTTGAGCTACACACAAGACGAGCTTTGTGCTGGAACATGAATGAGAGTTTGGCTCTTCACCATAAGAAAATCACACCCACAACATAGAATTCACACTGGCAAGGAAGACCTAAAAAAACCTCATAATGCTGAATAATTTGTTTTCCTGACCCAGATGAGAGTCATCATTATGACACTGTATGTGTTTGCTTAAACTGCTCATGTAAAGACTGCAGTGATGGAGATCCACTGCTTCATGCTTCTTCCTCTGAAAAATATTTGCTTAAAATCTAACTGGAAACCTTTTGCAAATTATAAATCCATGTGACATACTCTCTCTTTTTGAGAACACATAGTGATGAAAAATACACACATCATTGTGAAGTAAAACAAAAATATTTAAATTCAAATGCAAGGACAGAGTACCAGGGATGGTAAAAGCTTCCTGGCAATGTGTCAAAAGGGGTATATTTTTCTGTTTCCAGGTGAAGGGAGTGAATTTCTCATTGTTTCAGACTCCCCCAAGAAAGAGAAAGACAAATGGCATTTACAGTAAGAACAGGACCTCCATACAGGAGTAAACAAAATGCATGGTTTTTCTCAGATGAGTCATTTCATCCTGGCAGAGTCTCTAAACTGTTATTCTGGGAGAGCTTTTGATTGTCTGTCATAACCAGCATTCACCTATGTATGTCTGTGTCTTCTTACCTGTTCAAGTACTTCTGGAGTTATGCACTTGAATGCAGGGTTATATCTTGAACTAACTGCCATACTATTATGAAGGTCTACAGAAAGAGATTTCTCCATTCAGGAGTGTCATTGCAGGATATTTGTTTTGCTTTTCACCATGTTCTTTAACATATCTTTAGCAATTGTGACTGCCAATGCAAATTTACTAAACAGGAGTTACAGTTTGTGGAGTGTACTGCAAAAATAAGCTCTATTTTTCTTTTTCCTCTAGACCTGCTAGAAATGCCATTTCCTTGGCAGGGGTATATTTACTATGGAGGCTAATTGTGATCTATACTACAAGAATTATGTTTTTTCCACAAGAATTACCTTTATTTTAGTGGAGGGCATCAGGTGGTTGTTTTTCAGTTGTGTGTCCGGGTGGGGGATTTTTGTTGGTTTGGGTTTGTTTGTTTTTCCATTTTGTTTGTTTCTTTTTATTGGTTTTTTTTCCCCACCATTTACGCTTATCTTTGGTGCTTTTAACACCAAAGGTTGAGATCTGACTGTTCACATTTCTACTGGCAGGGCCTCTGTCCGTATCACAATGGTATCTCTTCAGATGTGTCATATATGTCTTTGCTCTGTCACCACTTCTTTGCTCTGTGACATGGCTACATGAGGAGATAACATTGTGAATCCTGCCTCCTCAGCTACCAGTGGCTTCTTGGAGTCTTCAAGAAAGGAGAGAGGAGAGACGAGAGATGAGAGAGGACACTGAGGAGAGGAGAGGAGAGGAGANGCAGGATGTCTTGCAATGTGCAGTCTTAGCCTGATTTCAGATTGGCTATGCAGGCTAATCACATGGAGGCATTTAGAGCCTGTTCCTGGTAGACTCGAAGCAGGCAATTTCCAGGCAGTTCAGGATACACTAAGGCAGTGAGCAGCAGGCAGCAGCAGCAGGCAGTAACAAGCAGCAAGCACAAATACAATGGCAGAGCAGGTTGTGTCGCCTGCTCATCTCCTTTTATCAATACAGCCTGAGGCTAATGGGCCTTTGGACACAGAGTAGCCAATCAGAATGGCAGTTAGCCAAGTTTGACCATATTAGCTGAAGCCGTAGGCTTGCTTTACCCAAATCTGGGGGAAAACATAGGCCTTTCATGAGGCAGTCACAAGCTAAGTGTATGTACCTTGTTTACCACACGATGTAAACAGGAGTAAAACAAGTCTGGATGGGCCAAGGTCCATAGACTCAGTGGCTCCAGGTTCTTTGTCCTCTTTCCTGTGGTTGCTTCTCCCCACAACAGAAGAAGGGAGAGCAGAAAAACACGTCTGGGCAAGCCAGGACACGGATAAGCCTATTTTGGCCTGCACAGGCCTACCACAATATTCAGAGAGGTTCAGAGAGGTTTAGAGAGGTTTGGAGAGGAGAGGTTCGGAGAGAGGAGGGGAGAAAAACTCTAAACTACCACACTGACTTCATTCCTTTTCTCTCTGTGTGTTCTCACTCCTTTCTGCCTCCTGCTTTGCCTGCCATTCCCACTCAATGTAACTAGTTTGTGATGTCTGATACCATATTTTAAGAGTCCTCTTTCACTACACACTCTACTTCGTTCATTAAGTGCTTCCTGAATGTTAAGGGTTTTCTTTTTCCTCAGTCGGCTCTTTACAGGGAGAGGCAATGACATGGATGTTCATGTACTATTTAAGATAAGAAATGAGAGTTCTGTTTGCTAGCAGTGGGAGTGTTACACTTTGGGGAGTTAGAATGGCATTTAAGTGGTTCAGTTCAGCCATGTATGTACGTATGTAATGCCATACTGTGAAACTCCTAGTTTACATCTACCAGTCAATCAGTAGCTGTAAGCTACCTTTTGTATCTGAATCCTGAATAACGTATATCTGTATTGATCTTTCCTTTCCCCCTTCATTGAGTGCTGCAGAATCAGAGAATCATAGAATCATAGAATCCTAAGGTTGGAAGGGACCTCAAAGATCATCTAGGTCCAACCCCCTGCCATAGGCAGGGACACGTCCCACTAGTACAGGTCACTCAAGGCCTCCTCCAACCCGGCCTTCAACACCTCCAGGGAGGTTGTGGAGCGCAGAATCACAGAACGTGATCAAAGATCACATTGGGTGATTCTGTGCTCCACAACCTCCCTGGGCAACCTGTGCCAGTGTCTCACCACCCTCACTGCAAAGAACTTTCTCCTAACATCCAGTTTCAATCTCCCCTCTGCCAGTTTAAACCCATTGCCCCTTGTCCTGGCATTGCAAGACCTTGTCAATAGTCCCTTCCCAGCCTTCCTCTAGGCCCTTTTCAGATAAGGTCTCCTCTTAGCCTTCTCTTCTCGAAGGGTCACGATTGGAAGGGCCCTCTAGAGATCATCTAGTCCAACTCTCCTGCCAAATGCAAGTATATACTTAATGTCTACTTCAGTTTGGTGTTCCAGCTGTCTCTATCAATCAGACATTTTGGATTCGGGGGACTTATTCCTTAAAACAACAAGCAATTTCTGAATCTCATCTTCTTGAGCAAAGAGAGTGAGATAACTCAAGACTCGCCTTTATGAGCTTCTCATAAAACAAGGTTGAAAAGAAAGATTCTGGGTTTTTTTTTTTAAACAAACTGCTGCTTGGAATTCTTTTAGCATCTTTGTATTTTAGAATATAGTGTGCTGCCAAGTGGAGAAAAAAACAATAAAGTGCATCCCTGCCTCCAGATACTCACTGCATTTAATGAGTCACCTACTTAAATGTCAAAGCAGATGCCTGAAATCAGACTGTACCTGAATGTGGAGGAGTGGCCTTCTTATACCAGTCACCAACAGCACATGCTAGGGTGGTTTCAGAGTCTAAATTTCCTTTCCTTTTGTACAAATATCCAGACACTCTTGAGTAAAGTTCACATTTTGTGGCTTTTCTCCCTCCTGATTCATCCTCTAATTTCTTTTCATGTGGAATACGTAGAAATAATGTTATTCTAGAACACGAAGAAACCATACCTTTGTTCTTTGGTGTGATGGAAGAGCTTGATGTTAGATCATAGGCACCTGGGCTCCTAAATA
>WBNM01006666.1:0-50012 GCA_013399055.1 Ramphastos sulfuratus | reverse complement strand
GATCCTAAAAAAAAAAAAAAAAATATATATATATTTATATTTTTTTTTTTTTTTTCCCTTCAGAAATCATCAAGTTTTAAATTAATTCCTTCTCTTCCTGTTTCATGGCTGTAGACACTTGGCAGTGCTCTTAAATATATGAGACATAAGACAAGGATGTGAGACTGCTGTTCATTTAGTTTTCTTATCGGTAACAGTTCTCTATAACTAACATCTACTCTGCTGTGGAATGAAAATGATCATAAGAACCACTTTCAGGAGCTCATTGCAAAGCATAATTATTTAAGTCAATTGTAATTTTATACATCAAAAATATTGGGGGGTTGAGATGAGAAAAAGTCTTTACCATAACAAAAGGTTGATATGAAGACATTCAGGAACTGTCACTATTTTAGGAAGAGATCTGATGGAAATGAAGTTTGGTCTCAATGGGAAAAACTACTAAACCACTGCATGGTACTCAAACCAACAATGCTTTCCAATGTCCTAATTTAAGTAGCTTCTCACCCATCTAAAGCTCAAAACGGTTTTAATTTGAAATAAAAGTTTACATCTTGATAATGGGGAAAACAATTTCAAGTCCTCCCTTCCCATTGCAGCTGGTTAGTCAACACATGCAATTCAGTTCCTTGCATACCAAAATTGATGTGCTGAAGAAGGTGAGACGGTAGAAATGTCAATTTACAGTACTGTGATTCAGGCAGTTTTCAGGGAGCAAATAACTTGTCTCTGGGCCTTCCTTCAATCATAGTATAGAATTATAGAATTGTTTTGGTTGGATCTGGACAGGTTAAATGAATGAGCTAAGGTCAATGGGTTGAGGTTTAACAAGAACAAGTGCCTGGTCCTGAACTTTGGTCACAATAATCCCAAACAATGCTACAGGGTTGGGGAAGAGTGGCTGGAAAGCAGCCTGGTGGAAAAGGATCTGGGGGTGCTGGTGGATAGTTGGCTGAACATGAACCAGCAGTGTGCCCGGGTGGTCAAGAAGGCCAACAGCATCCTGCCCTATATCAAAAACAGTATCCAACAGGAGTAGGGAAGTGGTTGTGCCCCTGTACTTGAACACCTCCAGGGATATTGACTCCACCACCTCCTTGCGCAGCCTATTCCAATGCCTGAACATTCTTTCAGTAAAGAAATTTTTCCTAATATCCAATCTAACCTCCTCCTGACACAGTTTTAGGCCATTTCCTCTCATCCTGTCACCTGATACTAGGGAGAAGAGACCATCTCCCACCTCACTACAAACTCCCTTCAAGTAGTTGTAGAGAGCAATGAGGTTGCCTCTCAGTCTCCTCTTCTCCAGGCGAAATAATCCCAGTTTCCTCAGCTGTTCCTCACAAGACTTGTTCTCCAGGCCCTTCAACAGCTTTGTTGCCTTTCTTTGGACAAGCTCCAACAACTCTGTCCTTCTTATAGTGAGGGCCCTGAAACTGAACACAGTAGTTGAGGTGCAGCTTCACCAATGCCAAGTACAGTCTCTCAGAGACTGATTTCATTTTTTTGTCTGCACACTTCACATCTAAATATCAGGATGATGAGCACAAAAGGAATCACTATTAATTAACAGTGATGAGCACTGAGCAAACAGTAACTTCTAGGCAAAATTTTGCTAGCATTAACCACACTCTCTTTAGTCTCACAGCTTTGGAAACACATGGCTGTCTGTAGGTGTTTCCCTGTGTACTTTTGATGCTGAGATCTGGTTGTCAACAGTTTGTGGTGCTCGTTTCAGACAGCATTTGTTGTGTATGAAGCATGAAGCTCCCACTCCATGCAAAAATGTTACCTGCTCTTAGAAACTGAGACTGCCACTCACAGTGTAAAGGCTAGAGCCACAATAGTCAGTGGTTTGATGTCACAGCTATGAATTATGAATATTTCTTAGTCATCGCCTCCAGACTGGAATGTTAACAAGCAAGTGCAATCTCTCCCATTCACTTACTGTGGGTGTTAATACAGAAAGGCCTTTTCACACATATTTAGCTATCAATGCTGAGAAGCTTTTCAACCATAAGCAGAAATCTTTGAAGTTCCTTATGATGTTTCAAGCAGCTATTATGCTGGCTTTGGTTTATAAAAGAAACAATCATTTTGGCCACCTGTGTTTTGGGTGCCTTGTTTTAAGTCTGATTTTCTCAGCTCTCAGCATGGGCAGAAAGCCTTTGTAACCACACCATGCCTCAGAGCAAGCTTCAGAAAGCCTGGAGAATAATGTACACACATATTTTTCTAGCCACACAGATAGCTGTTGGGAGCGTGCAGCTCACCTGCTCAAGGTATTTAGCAACCACTAAGCCATCAAGCTTGGGACTTTTTTTGGTAGTGAAGCTTATTTGCACTTGATTCTACAGAGACTGTTCTGTAAAGGAATCATAGAATCATAGAATCAACCAGATTGGAAGAGACCTCCAAGATCATCCAGTCCAACCTAGCACCCAGCCCTAGCCAAGCAACCAGACCGTGGCACTAAGTGCCCCATCCAGGATTTGCTTGAATACCTCTAGGGACAGCAACTCCACCACCTTCCTGGGCAGCCCATTCCAATACCAATCACTCTCTCTGTCAAGAACATCCTCCTAACATCCAGCCTAGACCTCCCCTGGCACAACTTGAGACTGTGTCCCCTTGTTCTGTTGCTGGGTGCCTGGCAGAAGAGACCAGCCGGGTGCCTGGCAGAAGAGACCAGCCCCACTGGCTACAACCTCCTTTCAGGTAGTTGTAGACAGCAATGAGGTCTGCCCTGAGCTTCCTCTTCTGCAGGCTGCACACCCCCAGCTCCCTCAGCCTCTCCTCACAGGGCTGTGCTCCAGGTCCTTCACCAACCTTGGTGCCCTTCTCTGGACACCTTTCAGTCCCTCAACATCTCTCTTGAATTGAGAGGCCCAGAACTGGACACAGCACTCAAGGTGTGGCCTGACCAGTGCTGAGTCCAGGTGCAGAATAACCTCCCTCGTCCTGCTGGCCACACTGTTCCTGATGCAGGAATATATGTGTGTGTGTGTAGCTATAGAGAGCACATCCAGGCCATGTTCAAGATAAGGATCCTGCTTGGCATCTTTTTATCTAAATATTGTTATATGCAATGTTTTGCATCTAATCTACTGTGTAGGATAAGGATTGATGAAGGTAGTTGTGTCGTCCTATCCAGGGATAGCAATTCATGTTCAATGACACTCTTCAGGACTGCGAACATTGCTGAGCCTTGAGCCCCAGGAAAAGAAAATCACATTTTTGCCACAGTTTTGCTGTCCAGTCTACTGTGTGTGAGACAATCTGTTCCCCACCAAGCAGATGATGAATCATGTCAATTCAGTACATGTTCACTGTCAAAGATATGACTAGCTGGGTCATGTTAGCAACTGGGAGCATGCTGGGATCACCACTGTGAAGTTGTGATCTATAAATTGAATTTTATTTGTTGAAATGTGATTTTTAAAAATGTCTAAATCTGTTGCCAGGGACAATTTCCTGATATTTAACATCTTTTTGGTCCTCAACTAAAGCGGTTGCACTTGTGTAACTGCTATTTGAACTGGAGATAATTTAGATGAGATTAATCCCACCTCTAAAGACTTGCTCTTTATGTACTTAAAGCTAGTTAATCTAATATTAAGTGTCGTGGAAGGCCAATAGGCCTAAAACATGTCCTGGCTTGTCCCACCCTTCTGCTGATGGGGGAAGCAAGTGCGGGAGGAAAACAAAGGCTTGGACCATTATATTCCCTCCCAAAGTGATAAACAGGTACCCACAGGTGTTTATGCACTTGTTAGTGTCTTACCTAAATAAGGGTAAGCAAGCCCTGGTTTACCTGTCAGTTTTGGCAAAGTGTCATTCTGATCGGTGAGTCTCTGTGGCCAAAGAAGCCATTACACTTGGGCAAATAATATAAATGGAGCTAAGTTGCAAGTAGTCAGTGCTGTGCTCTGGCAACATAGCTTTGATGTACAAGCTTTGAACTACCTGGAAACTTAAGTACCTCACGTTTACCAGGAGAAGGCATCAAGTGCCTCACGATGTGGCGAAAAGTGCTACCAACATTGTGCTCTCTGCACATCTGCAAGAGATCCTGCCTGCACCTCTGCAAACCTCTGTGCCAAGACTGGAGTCCAAGAGGAATCAGGATCAGGTCAGAGATTCTCTGCCTCTTTCCTAGCACCTTATTAGAGCCTGGGAAGATCTAGAAGCCTCAACAGCTATTAAGACACTGACAGAAATCCCTTCAACTGTTTGGGTGCTGTCTGGAAACTATAATTCAGCTCCAGGAGTCTGGAGATAGTATTTTGTGAGTAAATATTCAAAAGCCTCTCTAACTAAATCCAAGTGCCTTCTGCCTTAAGCAGAAAAGAGCTTCTCGAGTCCCTCTAGTGGACAAGCAGTATATTGACCACAGGAGTCTCTTTACAATTCCTAATAGTTGAATTAATGTTTGTTATACTGTTGCTAGTTATTCCTTAAGTGTTCTAGATTCCCTGTTTCTGTCTATGTAATACTTTTCATGACCATGCAAAGAACCTTTTATTTAAAAAAAAAAAAAAAATGGTCTGTGGTGAGATTCCTGGGTATAAAAATTTTGGAATAGATCCTGCCCATACTGTTACATTAAGTCACCTTGACCAATTTTTTACAGGAAGTTGTTACTATAGATCCAGTTTAGGAAACCGAATCACTTTATTGTTTGAAAGCAACTAGCTAGAGACCAAAGGGAAGAAATCTACTGAGTATGCTCTTCACAAGTGCACTCTCTTCAGTTATTCTCATTGCCAGTATGTTGCATTGGGCAACTTGGGAGACACTATTGTAACCTAGTTAGCATTTTTTCAACCTGTTAATACAGCAAAAATTACTATTTTATTTAAGTGTGTGACAGTAAAATAGAGTTCTCCACAGATTGAGAGAACCATCTCTGTGCTTTACAGAAGACACTGTAGACCCATGCCATGCTAGTAAGATACAATGTGCTGAAAACAGAAGAGGGTGAAACCATGAAAATGGATTTTGTAAAAATTAATATTCTCACCAGTCCTGGGCAGTGGAGAATCCTAACGAGAGGTGCATGGCTGGAAAAATCAGTCTCAAATATCCATTTTTACATTGAACTTAGCACTGAAAAGCGCTAAGCAGGGAGCTTGTATCAAAACTCCCCAACGATCTGATGTTTCAGCAGCCTTGGTAGCTCTGACAGCTGTGCTTGAATCCAGCTAATCAGTGAAAGCTGTAACTTATTCCGGGAGCGCGTCACCCAGATCAGTCAAACTCAGGAACTGTACAGAACATCTGAACTTCAGATGAACCTTTTTCCAAGAACTTGGTGGCGGATGAAGTCAGCAAAGGAAATTAATGCAAATGAACGTCAATACAATCGGTTTTATAGTGCCTGGGGTTCAGATCAGACCTGATCGGCAAGACAGTTATTCAAAATCATGCAACAGTTAGTTGAACACTAAGTGTAATAAATAGCTGCAAATTCCAAAAAGCGTGGTTAGAAAATGGAGTTGTGATTTCAGCTGAGAGAGAGTAATTAATCTTGCAAGACAAATGTCATCTAACAGAAGGTTACCTGAAATTGGATCGTTTAGCTAAACCAAAAAGCAGGTACATTTTGAAGGGAAATTAGAACAAATTTGGTTAACACTGTCGATTCACGTTATAAGAAAGCACTGGATTTTGTGTTCCACAGCATAGCAAATTATGAATGTAAGAACATAGAATGATGCTAACAACCCATATGTCCTGTCTACAGTGGTCACTAGTACAAAATGCTTAAAGAAAGAATATATGAAATAATGTAACTTCCAGTATACTGTGATCTTAACTACTGGAGATGTTTGGGAATATCTCCTAGGAAATATCTGAATTACCTTTCATTCAATTTTATTTAATAGTCCTCAATAACCTACAAACCATTTGCTTTTTAAACTAAATATGATTCTGTTTCTGGTTTAAGCTCCATTTATATTTTGAACTCCGTAACTCTTTAACTACTTAAGTAAAATGNGAGGTCCCTTCCAACCTCACCATTCTATGATTCTATGATAACTGTGTAAAAAACATCACTGCATTCAGTTTGTTCCAAAATTATTCCTTGACAATGATTGAGTTCTTTTAATTCTATATTAGGAAGAAGAGCAAATGAGTGGTTTCTAGACATGTTGTCTGTACAAATATTCAATGTTTCAAGTGTTTATGGCTCTTAATCATGAAACACTTGGCTATTTCTTTCTAAGGTGAAATGTCTTTATATATATTCATAGAATCATAGAATGGTAAGGTTGGAAGGGACCTCTGAGCATTTCCATGGCCCTCCTCTGGACCTGCTCCAACAGTTCAATGCCCTTCCTGTGCTGGGGGCTCCAAAACTGTACACAGGATTATATTATCTTGTGTGGTAGAATGCCACTATTGCTGTCCTTTCCTGCACATTGTTGCAGCTCAGCTGTGCCCTCTGTGAGATGGAAGACCAGAAAAACCCCACAATGTTGAAGGTATGCGTGCTCTATGGATTTAGATAGAAGAATAGTTTTACTTGTATTTTCAACTGGTTTCCTTATAATTTCTAGTAAGGATTGGGTTTGAACAACTTCTAGGCACTGAGCAGGTATTTTCAGAAAAAAAACTGATTTTTGCAATGTCTGCTCACAATGGCTCCTAGATTTCTTTTCTGGATAAAAATATATCATTAGAATCAATTATGCACATAGTTAGAGCTGTATTTGTAATTTGCAGTACCTGACATTTATCAACGTTAAATTTCATCTGACATTTCACCATGCTGTTACTCAGAATTGTAATAACCTTCTGCAACTGTTTGCAGTCAGCTTTAATTTTGACTATCCTGAATAATTTTGTGTTATTTGCACACTTTGGTGCATGAGTTTTGTGAATAATTTATGAGTATGTTGAACTGCACGTATTCTGCCACACATCTTCCCAAAAGTGTTTCTGTAACTTTGTGAGAGTAAAACAAACAAACTCCTCTCAGCTTCTGTTTCTGATGTTTTAACCACGTTTTGTCTAGGAGAGAGCTCTGTCTTTGCATGTCTGCTTAATTTCTTTGATCATTATTTCTTGCAGAATCATATTGAAAGCTTTTTAGAGTCTCTAGGCACACGCATTGACTTCCCTGGAGAACTCAAGTGGATTTGCAAGAAATAATTTCTGTGAACCTCATCAGTGCTAACTCTCCTCTAAAGCTACTCTTCATCATAGTTTCCAGTTATTTGCTTAGTGCAGTGGTCAGTCTTACCAGTCTGTAGTTAAGTGGAGCCATCTATAAAATCTGGCATACAGTTGCTGACTTCCATTCCCCCGGTATTATCTAAAGCAATAAACCTATCGGTTAGAAGTGCAGCAAATTTGTAACTGTTAGAACTCTTGGGGATATTCTAGGAAATTCAGATATCAATTCACATTCCTGGCCCACCAGTGAATGCGTTTACCTTTACAGGAAGTAAAATTTCATTTCTTGAACTGGGGCTATGAGAAATCACTTTGAGAAACTGAAGTTATCTTAAGGCCTCAATTAAATCAGTGTCTTTAGGCATTTTTCATTCTTTCAATAAAGTGGCACAAAGGAACTTCAGTTCTAATCCATGGACCTGTTAGTGCTTTGTATCTATTATGCCAAGAAGCAAAGGCTAAGGCCTTGTGGCAGGGCACACCCAAGTCCCTGTCCCACCAGAGGTTTGAATGGGGCATGAAACTGTTTTGCTCCCCCCCACCTCTGGCTCCAGGGATTTGGAATGTGGAAAGAATTAGGCACCAAGTTCTTTACCCCACCCCCACGGGCTTGAATGGGGAAGAACAAATCGCCCCAGCATATATATATGGCAACTGGACACAGTATCTAGGGGGTCTTTGACTGGGACTTTGACTTGGACCTTGAGGGGGACCTTGAGTTGGACCTTGAGGGGCATCTGGCAGCAGGGTGAGGAGAAAGCACAGTCCCTGCTTTCGGACTGCTATATCCTGACTTCCTGCTGCAGGGAGCTGCCTCTGCCATAAACCGATGCCATTGGTGGGCACACTGCCGAGCAGCCTGGCTTGGCCCTGTGCTGCCCCACGCTCTGTGCCTGTGGCAGCTGTGTCTGCAGTCACTTTGGACTCTGGCAGGTTTACTCACATTGGATCCTGTACCACGTTGATCCACTGCTGGATTACAATTTGCAGTTGCAGACACTGCCACAAAAGGAGCCAAGGGACCAGCTCCAAATTCCTACTCCACCTCCATGAGTAGCACAGACATTCCCTAGGGCTCCAGGCTGCCTTTATTTGTAAGTGAGGCAAAGCTGTTTTTGTAGCAAACCTTTTCCAACTTTCTGATTTTCCTACATTACTAAATTCCCTATAAGCATCCTTGTGAAGACCTTCCTGAATGAATTTGAACCCAATCTAACTAATTTGCCGATAGTTTGTGGGCGGGGCTTTCCACATACAAAATAACTACAGATTCTGTAATTCCTGCCTCATTAATTCCCACAACCAATTCAGGCCTGCCAGACTTTCAGTCATTAAATATTCCTGTGAGGGGAGAATTTAACCCAGGATGATAAAGCGAATGACCAGATGCATTAGAGACTTCACAAAGTGACACCACCATCCATACATCACTGTTGCCACTGTACAGATAATGCAGGAAAACAGCTATAACTCTGTTGAAGGTTACCAGCTGCACAAACCACAATCTCCTGAGATTAATGTTATTGAAGGCTGAGACTACTAGTGGGAAGTTTCATACAGTCTCATCCTGCTGTTGCCCTTCCCTGGGCACCTGTTTGTTGCCACTGAGCATTTCTTTTCTTTCCCCACATCACACCACCCTCCAAGAATTATTGCTTTTGCTGGACATTAGTTATGTCATTTTGGAGACACCTGTGGTCTGGTCACAGCAGACAGAAATGAGTGTTAGCCTTATGTGAACCTCAGAAGTGAGGCAAGCATCCGTGCAGAGGGATTACAGGTGTTCTAAGTCTTTATGAAGTTTTCAGGTCCAGATGGACCTTTTATGGCCTTTTCTATACCTTGCACACACAGAGGCAAAACCCCAGGCAATACAATTTCTAAACAGATTCAAGTCTTCCTCCTGTGTTTCCTTTATTTTTTCTCTTTACTCCAGTATATGTAATTTTAAAGCAGTAGGGTGTTGGTTTTCTTTTCTTTTCTCTCTCTCTCTTTGTTATTTTTTCTTTTTCAAATGGAAAGAAAAAGTCAAAACTTGATTTTTATTTTGAAGGTAGCATACTAGTGGGAGGTGACCCTGCCTATGGCAGGGGGTTGGAACTAGATGATCCTTGAGGTCCCTTCTACCCTTACCATTCTATGATTCTATGATTCTATGATGAACAATAATGTATTCGTCAGCACTAATACCTGTCCCCAGCTCAGCCACAGACTCTTAGCACAACCCAGTTCCTAAATTCCTGTTGTAAGTAGATTGATTTGTTTCACTAAGAGTTAAGTATTTCCATACTAAGCTAAATTTCAATTATTCCTTATATTGTAAGCCCTCCATTTATTTTGGGAGACGGTGGTATGCAACTTAGCAAAAGGGCAGCACAATTATTGCAATATTAGTAAAAACGCACCACAACAGTTGTGGAATAAAGTATTAGGCTTTAAATCAGAGAAGTAATTACAGGCCTATTATCCAATATGGCTACAGCTGCTCTGTGTATTTATACACACAATTGCTTTCACATATACATCAGGAGGATTAGAATGAAATAAAATCCATGAAAGAAAGTATTTATCCAGGAAGCTACAGTAAATGCAAAGATTTCCTTTCCATACCAAGAAAAAGGAACCAAGCAGTTGTTCAGTCATTTTGGATTCTTATTCTGGCTTGACAGTGGCTAAAGATGTTAAGAACACTGAAATGACATATCAAGATAATAAACAAGGTTTTCTTTGTGATCATCATCTCTTAGCAGGATTTCTAATCCTCTCAGCAGTACGTGGCTACTTAACAGAAACTCCACCTACCAATAAAGATTACATTATACTTGCTGTTTCACATATTTATTTATATTATTCCTCTGGTGTGATGGCTTCCAGGAGACCTTAGAGTAGTCTTCCAGTATCTGAAGGGGGCCTACAGGAAGGCTGGGAAGGGACTATTGACAAGGTCTTGCAATGCCAGGACAAGGGGCAATGGGTTTAAAGTGGCAGAGAGGAGATTGAAACTGGATGTTAGGAGGAAGTTGTTTGCAGTGAGGGTGGTGAGACACTGGCACAGGTTACCCAGGAAGGTTGTGGCTGCTCCCTAACTGGAGGTGTTCAAGGCCAGGCTGGAGGAGGCCTTGAGTGACCTGTACTAGTGTGAGGTGTCCCTGCCTATGGGAGGGGTTTGGAACTAGATGATCTTTGAGGTCCCTTCCAACCTTACCATTCGATGATTCTATGATTCTATGACATCAATGCAACGCATACTCTAATTTGAAGACCTAGCTGAAAGCCGCTACACTGTTGTCTTCTGTGTGCCAGCAAGAGTGTGGCCGTTATCTTTCCTCCTCTATTTGTACATGGGAACATGCCAGAGCCCTCTTTTGTTATCTAAACCAGAGTCAGAGCTTCTAGTAAGTGCTTTTGACAATTTGAAGTTTTTCTCTTTTCCTTAGCTCCTGTAAGCAATGAGTAATTCTTCGCATGATAAACTCCATTGCCCCCTAAAATTAGTCTCCTGTAAAGAAACCACATCAAAGCAGTGATCTAATACCAGAAACGTCTCTGGCTCAGGAAAACAGAGCAAACAAGAGAGAGGGGAAAAATATGAAAAAAAAAAAAACAAAACCAAAAAAACAACAAAACACCTTCGCTGGCAATTTGGAGAATTTCTTTCTTCCTACAGAGTTCATGATGAGTAATTCCCTAGCAAATGCTAAATCCCCTCAGAAACTGTTTTGGAATGATATTATTGAAGTCTTGTGCTTTCAGCACTGCAGTCAATATAGTGAGAAAACCCTGAATTAAAAATACATTTTAAGAAAGAAAAAAAAGTGAGTGGTGAAATGAGAATTAAATACTGCAAATTCTCATAAATTGCCTCCATCTCCCTCAACAGTTACTAGCAAAGTTCAGCACTGTCGCTCCTCTTGCACCCAACTTCAATCTGGGGGCACAGATTCTTCACACAGAGTCTGCTCAGCATCAGAAGGAATTTTGTATCTCACAGGCTTTTAATTTCCTCACTACATGAATGAATATATTTTCAATTCTAGAAGAGATCAAGTTTGACCACATGGATTTGGTTTCTGTTTACCACAGACCCAACAACTTTCTTGGGCATGATGTCAGTTTTGTAACTTTTACCTGAAGCTCACCTTATCTTTTTGGAGAGACAGATGGATATTTGTTTAAGAGCAGACAGAGTTAAGACCATAGTGATCCGAAGGTGTCTAAAAGTGATCTAAAGTGATCTAAAGGATCTAAAGAGAGAAACAACCAATCCAAACTCAAGATGATTCCCTGTCTTACTACCGATGTAGTCTTAAATGATTTTCTCTAGGACTTTTTAAGCATCTTTTGATTACTAGATCAACAGAAGTCCCAAAATTGTACTTTATCACTGTAAAGTTTGTATGTCAAATCTCGAAGCCTTGCAGCTTTTCTGATTGCTTTGCAGCTTCTCAATATCCTTTTCTGAAGCATGGATAATTGAATGAGTTCTACCTACTCCCATTTGGTATGCCCAGTCTTATGCACCCAAAGACTGCTTCTCAACCTCCTACCATCATACTTAAAACACTTATTCAAAAGATTATCTTCTACAGTATTTCCGAGTTCAGTTCACTGAGACACAGTACCAACTTGCAGTTCCTCCAACTTGTAGGAGAGATCTGTTTACTTATCTGAGTTAAAATACTTTGCTTGTCCTGAAAAAAAAAAAAATAAAAAATCATCTTTCTGAAACAGTCCTGGTTTGCTATGTGCTCCATCTTGCTCTGCATGGAAGCTGCAATCAGCTTCTGCAATTATTTACCATTCACAGAGTGGTTTTGTGTCATTGCACCATCTATTAATTATACAAGCAAATTCTTTTATACATTTCCAGATGATTTTTATGAATGAGATTGAGCCAAGAAGAAAGTCTGTGCTCTTCTGGGAATGTGTCTACCCTGTGGGATGATGATCCACAGTTGTTTCATTTACTACTGTGATGTTTATTCAAGAAGAACTTATGTAACTCTTTTTTCCCCCCCCCTCTTCCTTATAGCCTGGGTATATTTTTACCCAGTTATGTCAGCCTCTGCAGTCTCATTCAGCCCTTAATGCTGGGCATATCTGCCTTCTACCACTTTTAGCTGGGACTTCAGTCAAACTAAGCTCCTGCTTTGCCCCAAATAGTTGCCATATACTAATTTTTACAGCAGCCTAATACTTAATACCCATATCTTCAAAACTTATCATATTAAGAAGGAACATGGCAACTCTGCACATACAGAGCAGGGAGTGTTAGGCTCTGAACCATCCAGCCCTTAAGGAGGAAATGATCAAAGGGCTTTTCCTCCTTCACGTTCAAAGATTCAGTGTAATGATTATTTGACTCAGTAACACTGCACAGGTCTATAGTCTATAAAGGACTTTGTATTCTACTATAGTTTCTCAACAATAATAGTTTGGCCAACAGTAGTTTGATATCTTCCGAGCTGGAATGAATATAGGCAACTATTAAAGTTTTAGCTGTAAAGAAGAGATACTTTCAGTGATAGCAGAGGGAACAAGAGGCCAAATTCCTTTAAAGATTTAAGGCAGAAAAGTGACAGTGTTGTCTTGGGATTATCAAAGCCCAGCACAATCCAGCAGGACCAGCCACAGCAGCTCAGGAACAGTTTTCTTAAGCTCAGCCTGAAGGAAAGAGATGTTGGGACCAGAAGTGCCAGATNGGTCTGGTTGCTTGTCTAGGGCTGGGTATTAGGTTGGACTGGATGAGCTTGCATGTCTCTTCCAACCTGGTTGATTCTATGATTACTTGCCAGATTGATGAGGTCTCAGAAACTCTGCTCAGAGCACTCTTAGGGTAGTAGAAGCTGTGGCAAGGTGTGTCAAGAGATTCAACGCTAGCCTGGCCTGTCTTTTAACCAGGCATTTAAGGCAATATATGAGAATGGCAGAAGATAATGAAAAGCCTTATTATAGGGATAAAAAGAAGAAAATATGAGGATCTCAGGTCAAAGAACAAGAGGAGCTGCTAAGAAGAGGCATTGAAGCTAAGACGGTGTCTGTGTGGAAAGGAGCAAGAAAGCAGAGAATGAAATGAGGGCACTACGCTAAGCATAAACTGCAGGGTTTCAGGGGCATGGAGTTGTGTAAGCAGGTCAAGGACTGCCCTATCCTGGTCACACCTGATTTCATTTAGCTATGAAGATTATGCAAACAACTAATCAGGTTCCAAACCCTCGTACTTAATCACGTTAAAACTTGTCAGCTGCAAAGGTTAAGACACATGGAAAAAGACACATAAGGAAATATCTGAAAGAAGTTGTTGAGGGTAGGGCTGGAGATGCTTTTTGAAAGAGGTGTTCCATGCTAGAGAAGCTACCTCTGAGGAAACTGCAGTTGTAGGTAAGCCACACCAGTGGATGGATACACAAGAGGAACTGCTGCCATGGGTCACCCACACAAGGGCAGAAACACATCTGAGGGACTGCAGCTTATGAAAAAGTTGTTTACCTAGGGTTGTGCTGAATTGGCTATGTTTTCTCTCTCTCTCTCTCTTTTTTAACCTCACATCAGTAATCAAAAGTTTGTTAACTAGCAATATATTAAATTTATGAAATAGAGACTGCTTCAAACATGCCAGCAATGCAGGTCTCCCTGTTCTCTAGCCTGTCATTCAGATAGTGCTGCCCCCACACCTAGCTGTGTACAGCCCAAAGGACCAAGCTGCCAGCAAGGCAGAGGGTGTAGTACAGTCATGAACATTCCTTTGAAGAAGGTGGCTGAACTGCAGTATTCAGCTCTCCAGATGAGCAGGCCTTCAGGTGCTTTTAAAGGTGAATAATTATATTCCCCTGAATTTACTGCACTTTGCTATCACTCAGAAGTAGCTTTTTAATTAAGTGACTTCGATTTATCACCGAATAATAGTCATCATAGAATCAAGGAATCATAGAATCAAGGACTCATAGAATCAGTCAGGGTTGGAAGGGACCACAAGGATCATCCAGTTCCCAAACTCCCTGCCATGGGCAGGGACAGCCTACCCTAGATCAGGCTGCCCAGAGCCCCATCCAGCCTGGCCTTAAACACCTCCAGGGATGGGGCCTCAACCACCTCCCTGGGCAACCCATCTTCCTTATCAACCCAACTTCCTAATTAAAGGAATTAGTCCAGTCTTACCTCTGGATGACAGGGAAAAATGATGCCATTTTCCACAATGGAAGGGCTGCATAGCAGAGGAGCCCAGCACTTGGGAGCATTGCAGTGCTGCATTTTTCTGAGATCCTGCAGCACTGATGTCCTCCTAGTACCTATAGCTTGAGCTGTGCTGTGTTCTGAAGAAATCCCATTATCTCTGGAGGGAAAGTAAGCTCACTTCTTGTCAATCCAGAAGTCACTCATTTTAGCAAATAGATTATTATGTTTTCATGCAAAAAATAAAAAAAATTGTATTTTCTTGCTACCCCTAGACTTAGGACCTCTTGATTCAGGATCTACACTGTTCTTATTTGATTAGCAGCATCAGCTCCCTGAGTACATAAGCATCCCACTTATTGCAGTTATACTACTTTAGTTTTGTGCAGTCTTTACTCACAGGTGGAAGAAATTTAGCTCTTTTTCTGCTCTGGAAACATGAGATGTAGGTAGTGGATGTCTGTCCAGGAGCCCATACTACTTGGTTTACAACTGTAGGCCAGTGGAGAAAGCAGCAATCCTTAATACTTCGAGGTTTTTAACAGAGGAAGGGAGGAAAATGTAGGTTTCTGGTCAGCCTGACTGAGCCTGAGTGCTGAGTGGGTGACATGTACAGCTTGAGTATTGCTGGTTACATCAGGCTGTGTATGGATGCATTCATCAGCAGCCAGCACGACAGCATGTGTTAGCAGAACTCCACAATGGACAATAGGCCTTAATCAGAGAATTGCATTCTTGCTTTAGCAACAACATTTTTTTTCCTTTTTTCTTTCTTCTTCTTTTTTTTTTTTTTTAATAGAGTAACATGGCTTTGAGTTTTGCTTTAATTAGTGCTATTAAAATTGAGCAGTAGAGGATTGTAGAATAATTTTGATTGCAAAAAGACCTCTAAGATCATTGAGTCCAACCATTGCTCTCTCTCTCTGAGACAGTCTCCAAGCAGAGAAAATACAACATAATTTTTTTCCTGAAGACCTACTAAATAAGGTTCATATTTACAGCAATTAATGGAAGGCAAACAATATATACACACACACACATATATATATTTATACATGGAGGAATTTCAGTAGAATAGAAAATATTTTCTTTCCTATGAAAGAAAGCACAGAAATAGTAGCACAGCACAAAATAAGATGGGTCCCTTAAATCATAGAATCATAGAATCATAGAATGGTAAGGTTGGAAGGGACCTCAAAGATCATCTAGTTCCAACCCCCTGCCAAGGCAGGGACACCTCCCACTAGTACAGGTCACTCAAGGCCTCCTTCAACCTGGCCTTCAACACCTCCAGGGAAGTTGTGGAGCACAAAACCCCCATGTGTCATATATTCCAGCCTGACCCTCTTAATTATTTTCTTCTGACCTCTTTCCAGTTTATTCATCTCTCTCTGGTAGGAGTAAATAGAGTTAATTACATGAAACAACAACTCCTGATAATAAATTATGCAGTGGAAGTGGAAACCATAGGATACAAAGAGAAGTTCATGGCTGTGAGTATCATCTGCAATACTTAATAGTCATTGAAGACAAATAATTTTCTCTCAGCTGGTGTCCTCCTAAAATAGAGACTAACAATAGATTAGATGACTGTGCATCCTAGAGCCCTTCACTGAATATAAAGAAGCCAAGAATGAGTGGCTTAGATGGAGACACTACCATTGTAGACATCTAAGGGTAGACATCAGAATCCTCCTCACATTACTGCATTTTGGTCTTTGCTGGGAAGGAAACACAAGGCACAGTTTTGCATTGGAAGCCCTTCAGATAGCGGCCCCAGTACTCTGAGTATTTATCTTTGACCACAAGGTGCACAGAAACTGTAAAGTCTGTTTTGCACCAAGTGGGATGGAGAACTTGGTCTGCTTGGAACCTGTCAATTCACTTTGAATCATAGAATCATGGAATGGTAAGGTTGGAAGGGACCTCAGAGATCATCTAGTTCCAATCCCCTGCCGTAGGCAGGGACACCTCCCACTAGTACAGGTCACTCAAGGCCTCGTCCAACCTGGCCTTGAACACTTCCCCGGGCGACCTGTGCCAGTGTCTCACCACCCTCACTGTGGATTCTGTGCTCCACAACCTCCCTGGGCAACCTGTTCCAGTGTCCTACTACCCTCACTGTAAAGAACTTCTTCCTAACATCCAGTTTAAATCTCCCCTCTTCCAGTTTAAACCCATTGCCCCTTGTCCTGTCATTGCAAGCTACTGGCTTACCAGCATCCCATTTTTGGAGAGCCCCCATGTAGATAGTAAAGAAAACAGGAGTAACCTAATGGATTTAACATAACCAGCACATTCCCTTTTGCATCTATTAAAGCTGAATTGTGCTGATTGAATCCTCACATCTTGTTTTGTAAAAATGTGATCACCTTCTAACACAATGTTAACATTAGTTAATGCATTTGATTTTCTATGATATTTTAAATAAAATCTCCTACAGGGACTTGGGGAAAAATATTTCTCATCATAGTTTCTCTTACCTATTTGTCATATAAATGACCTTGCAAACTCTCCCATGTAACTGTTCAGCAGGTTGCAGCAGGCAGCTGCTTTCTCTGCTTGGCCAGTTTACAGCAGATTGTTTTCCCTAGAGAGATTCATGACATGTCTGAGCAAGCCAGAAACCAGCCATGTGAGGCAACTGGGATTACCTTCTGTGCAGCTGGTTCTTTGTACCTTCTTTCTTCACTAGTCAATAGCTTCAGAGTAGCTGTGCCCCCACAGCCTGGTGGATTTACCTGTGGCTTGCAAAGTACATCCCCCATGGGAAGTGTCTGTGACTGCCCATTAGTTCTAGTGGGAGCTCAAGTTAGGTGTGCTGTAGAAAGTTAGTTCAAAGATGCTGAAAGCTGCAAGTCATATCAAACTGTCAGTGGACTTACAATTCATATTTGTGAATTAAGACTCCCTTGACTGGCTTCTGTTCAGTCATCCTTGGCTGTATCTCATCTATAACCAACGTGGCAGTGGTTTTATGAACACAGTAGGATTTTCTCTGCCAGGGCTAGTCACAACTTCTCTCTGTGTCTGGCTCATTGAGCTCTAGAAGCTTATTGAGCTTATTGAGCTCTAGATGACCTCTCCTCTGCTCCAGAAGCAGGAGCATAAGGGTTTCACCTGCTGGAAGGAAGCCTAGAAAACTAAGTTTGACTGGGCACAAGCTAAAGACCCTCAGTACAGCTGAGAAGAACCACACCAGAAAAAGTTAAATTAAGAAAGAACTCAGTGTTCACTTGTTCCATTTTCCTTGCCTCCTCTCCTATGTAACCATGCATGTTCCTCTCTGCAGCCAAAAGCCCTGCTTTCAGCCAGCCCACCTGCATTCTGGAAAAAGGCTTTACTACTTGTGACATATGACTGCTGGCTGAGAAGTGGTAGGGAGCTTCTAAATTGCTTTCTTTGAACTTGAGGGAAAGTCACAGTTACTTCACTGCTGTTTTCCATCATTGCACAAGAAGAGTGGGGGCAGGCAGGATGAAAAGTGGAAGCAGGAAAGGTGTTACCACTAGGGAAAGGTCTTTCTTTGAACTGAAAATGGAGATGTTCCATAAGCTTGCAACTAGGAAGGCCTGCCTCTGTCTCTTCATGTCCAGCTGACTGATCCCTAGGATATTGCAGAAGTGCTCCAAGTGTTTCTGAAGGGTTGGAAATGCCACAGCCAGCCACCTACATTCAATTTTCACATTGTTTTGCATTGCAGAGGTTTCTGTGGACATAAAGGAAAATGTCCATTTTTTATGTGTGAAAAACTCCAGGTCCAGCTAAATCACTAGACATGTTGGTTTAGCGTCAGCTCCTTTGCAGTCTTTCTCTTTAGATGCTACCTCTTTATTTTTCAACCACAATAGCTTCTGCTGCTGCTGTATGACTTTATGCACCGGTAGCACTGCAGTGTTAGTGGAGAAGGAGACTCCACCATGTTGGACTGGATACACTACAAGTTTACACAACTTCCTATTGCAACACATAGAAGAAAGAGCTTATTTTTGGCTCAAGTTAAAGGGACAGTGGTGGTGACCCCGCTTAGACGAGACACTTAAATGTTTCGTGATCTGTTTGCCATCTCGATTCTCATCTTTTCCATCCTAAAAGAAACATTGATGTCGTGCTGGTTTGAGGCTCATTGGAATATTTTAATGAGAGAAATTAGGTCACTGGTTGTGAAAAGAAAATAATGATGAAGTCTGTATCATTCACTGGTTTACTGATAGGGATAAAAAAGCCAAAATGTAAACAGTTTGCCCCACTCTGTTCTGCGATGCTGCTTCTACTTACCTCCTCTTTACTCCGCTCTAATCTTTCCACTAATGAGTAACAACATAAGCTTTGCTAGTTGTTTTTGTTTGCCTGTCTGGGAAAGTAGAGGGAGAAAGAGAGGGTAGTTTTGAGCTCCTTCTGGGTAGTTTTCCTTGTCCAGGAGGAAGTTTGGATTCCTGTATCATTTCTAATTTGTATAATAATTGTAAATACTTGTAAATGTATTGTGTATATATAGAATCATAGAATGGTAATGTTGGAACGGACCTCAAAGATCTAGTTCCAATCCCCTGTCATAGGCAGGGACACCTCCCACTAGTACAGGTCACTCAAGGCCTCCTCCAACCTGGCCTTGAACACCTCCAGGCAGGGAGCAGCCACCACCTCCCTGGGCAACCTGTGCCAGTGTCTCACCACCCTCACTGTAAAGAACTTCCTCCTAACATCCAGTTTCAATCTCCTCTCTGCCAGTTTAAACCCTTGCCCCTCGTCCTGTCATTGCAAGACCTTGTCAATAGTTCCTCTCATATGCTTGCGAAGTTTGCTTTGCTGTAAATATAGCTGTAGATGTAGATGTTATTTGCTATCTCTAGCTTTGGACATTAAATAGAGGCAAGAATTATGTGTCTTTTATTCTTGAATGTTCTCTATCTAGTCTCATTTCTTTGCTAGTCTTCTCTGTCTTCCTATAACAGCCAGCCTCAATGAACTATCGTGCTACTTCTGCTGCCACAAACATTTCTTTGAGATGGTGTTAAAATCAGGTGGGAAAGGTGGAAAAGAAGGGCTACTATGCAAGCAGGGACTATAGAATTAGAAAATCAAACAGGCCACTGGCTAAAGTCAGGAACTCATCAATTTTAGGAGGAAAACAGATATTGAGAAGAGAGACTTCTGATATTGACTTGGTATTTTGCATTTCCATAATGCAAAATTAAAAAATCGAAGAATGTGTAGACAGGTTATTATTAGGTCCCTGGATGCAAGACTTGGTTGAAACAGTACTTTGAGTCCTACATCTTTTAATAGGATACTGCGCTGCAGGCAGCATCCCTCCTCTGCATGCTCCTGGATACAGCATGTCAGGGCCTTCAAAGATCTCTGGAAGGAGTACCACTCCTTCTTCCTACAGTGCTGCTGAGCTAGTCATGCTTCAGTCAGGCTCAGCTAGGGCAGCTTGGGCTGTGGAGTTGAACAGATGTGACGAAGGAGAAGTAATCAAGGTATTCCTGAATGTGACCTCCTGAGCATACTGTGCACTGTTCCTAGCACAGTGACACATCTTTTCTGGGGCAGTGCTTACATATTCGAGAATTCCCACTTGAATTTATCCCAGCTGGTTTCAGCTGCCATTGTCAGGATGCTGGGGGATAGAGATGCCCACAGCAGGAGGTAAATCTGTCTTGCCTCCTCAAGGAGCAGGTTGCTGCTCTCTGCACCCATCCCTTGTACCCCTAAGCAGCTAATACAGGACAACTTGATTGTCCCCTGAAGTTGTCTCAGTCTATGGATGTCTAGATGGCTACAGGATGTGATAATGCCTTTTGCATAATTTATCTTAGTGTACACACACCAGTCAAACAGCTCTTGGCAAGAGGAGCTCTGCAGCGCAAGTTGGAGCCCCTGTGTAGGAACTGCCATGTAATAACAAAATTAATTTGAAGAGGCCAAAACCCCAGCACTTTCTGCAACCTTATACACAGACAGACAGTGAAATGCTGCATTCCTTGCAGAATGTTCCCTTCTCTGAAAGCAGGAGAAAAAGCAAGTGTGGCTCTTTGAGCTATATTTATAGCTCAGACATACAAAAATTAGGAACAGAGAAACTTAGACACTGATTGTAAAGTGGAAAAGTCCTGGGGTGTCCGAGTGAAAACGTAAACACACCAGGGGTAGGCCATAAAATGGCAACAACAGATAAGTTAATATAATTTTATTGGAGCATTAAAAACTTTATACCTGGAAGTACAGCCTGCATCTCCCCCTTGCTGCTTGCTGCGCTCACTGCTATCTCCCCTCACTGCTGTTTTGCCTGCTGCTTCACTGCGCCGCTTTACTCCATCCTCACTTCCTCTTAAGGTTGTTATATTCCTTAATAGTTTATTTTGTCTATATCCTTATATTTAGCTTAACTGTAAAAATACAATTTCATTTTCTGACTTTCTAAATCCTGAGTTGTATTGAATTCACTCTCTCTGGGGCAGATTTGCAGTCAGTTATTGGGTGGGGAGGGATCCAGTCTAACCCATAACAGCAAAAAATAGTCAACACACCTGGGCTTTTCTTTTTGTTTACTTGGAAAACGGTTTTAACCATCAACTTTTAGCAAATTCTGGCAGTTACAAACCTGTACACTTTTTTTTGTTGTCGTTGTTTTGGTTTTTTTTATAGCAAAAGAACACAAGACAATACTGCCAACAGCCATTATGAAGGAACAATCAGGTTTCAGATGAAGGACTATACCCACTCAAAGTGACGAACCTTCCTTTTTTTGCATAAGATTGAATTTGTTGTTGTTGGAGAAATGACATCACTTCATATCTACTTGAAATGGCATAAAAATCATCTAAGTTTTTTTTTTTTTTTGTGCAAAACACACTTGTTTTAAAAAAGTCAATAAAAAACATCCTCTTAAAAACAGAAAAGGGTTAAACAAAAAGCACTGAACCCAAAGGAAAGTTACAGTACATTTTGAAATGATTAAAAGTTTTCAAATCTAAAACTTTCTTGTGTCTGTTTTTTTTCCTGTTGCCTTTTTTTTTCTTCTTCTTCTTTTTTTTCCTGTTACCTTTAAAAGTTTGAACCAACTTCAATGACTCTTTAGAATTGCATCAAACAAACAAACGAACGAACAAAAAAAAAAAATTAAAGCAACCTGATTGGCATCAAATATCTACAAAAGCCTGGTAATTGGAAACCATTATATACATTATTTTATAAACCTCTTTTTAAACACCAAAACATACATCTTTTACAAACCAGCCTGCTTCTGGCAGGTAAAATTTACAAGACAATCTTTTCTGATACAGTGCTTTAAAGAGAACTGCTTTCATTCCTAAACCTCTCTGTCACCTCCTGAAAAGCGGCAGTATGGGCTTGTTGTGTTGTCAGCTAACAGCGATTCAGGTAGTCCTATGACAGAAGAATGCTACAGTTCTGAGGGCTCCAATCTCTTTCCATAATACAGTTCAAGTGCACTCTTAACACTGGTAAAGGTTACTTATGGCCTTCGTGTAACACGACGTATTTGCAGTTATTGCTTTTCATTATTACATAAAGAAATAGATTTAATTTCATTTCCTCCTCATCCCTCCATCCCTTGGATGATGCAGCTTAATTTGCTCATGAGTGGCCCTTCTGATAATGGAGATGTTAATGTTAATTTTATGAAACACAGGGTAAAAGTAATGGATAATGGGCAGTAGCCTACATTTCTAAGGCTGAAATCACACTTTGGTGTACTGAGAGGGACAGAGATGCAAACAGGTGAAAAGCACAGTTTACTGCTTAATAATGGACGGTCAGCTATGAGAGAGCAAACCTGAAGGTATAGCTCTCTCATAGGAACCTTAGAAAACAGACATTATTACTCAGTAAATAGCTCCAAAAATACCAACAGATACACTTTCAGTACAAGTTTTAAACAGCTGCTTTCTCCATTATTAAGGATGCTACTTTTCCGAGCAAAGCTTAGCAGAACTAGCCCAGGACACCTTCAACTCTCTCTCCCAGGACTGCAATTATTATCAGCTATAAGGATACACTACAGCATCCATTTAGCTTTTTCAAGCAGGAGCTCAATGAGGAGTAAAGCTGTATTCTTAACCATTTGTCTTGGCCAGCCCACATTTCTCTTCACAGTGGAATTTATACTGAGCCAAGAGAAACAATTTTTACATCACATTGTTAAAGTTTAGCACCTGCCAGTCTCACAGAGTCAACAAGCTGCTGCCTCCCTATTAATTAGCATTTCTGTGGCATGCAGTTTTCCACTGCGTTGCACCCACTCTGGGTTTTTTACTACAGGGGGTACCAATACATGAAGGCTAGAACTACCTCAGACTACACTACTGAATTTAGAGAAGGGAAGAAAAAGCATTCCAAGGAGCAAAATGCATCTTGTCTGTGGGACATGCAGAGTGAAAGAGCTTGTGTGACAGAGCTTCCTTTCGCTTCAGGAAGAGAGTGCCAGTGAAAATCCTTTGACTCCTTCCATCCTTCTACTGCAACTATAGGTTAAAAAACCCATAGGATAATACAGGATTAAAGATGTCACCAAGCTTTAGGAAAATAGCTTGATTGCCTGGAAAGTGCAGTACTGGAATAAATCTCTGCACTACAACATCCTCCTGGCTGCCTTCACATGCAGCTTTGCACTGGTCTCTCCGTGGCGCTATTCATTTGGCCTCACAGGAGGGAAGGGATTCTGCAGCTCCTCGCTGTCACCTTTCGCCCTTTGCCTTGCTGTAAGATACTGACTCAAGACAGTGATCAGGGATTGTGGGCTTGAGTTCAGGGTTTTCTGAATTATCTTCTTTAGGATGTTTATAATAAAAAGGCAAAAGAACATCTTTAAGGAAGGTACATAAGCCTATTTCTTCCTTTTGCACAAGGTCATTTCACGTGTTAATGGCAGCGGTAAGTGATGTTGTCAGTCACTTTAAAGGCTCTTTCCATTGCTGGAGTTATCAAATAGGCTGTCAATGTGCACAGCATTCTCAGCCTGATCAAAACACAGAGAACAAGCATCCTTTTACTCAGGCTCATACACTCCTGGCAGTCAGTGATCTCTGATAAAAACATGTTTTTGTATTTTACCAAGTTGCTTATTTTGCTTGTTGTTTCTTCACAAAAAGCAGACTGTACTGATCCTAAGAGGTCTAATCCACCAGCACTTGAAAGTACTGTTTTAAGTCTATGAAACCTCTCCTATGGATAATTCTAAAAGAAAATACCACATAGTGGAGCCATCTACGGGAATGTGAATTGAATATAGACACACAGGATAGGCAGACATGTGAGGGGAAGCTTTAACAGAACCAGGAACCTAGCAATGACAGCAGGAGTGACAAAAATCATCATGTGGCAGAAAAATATACACAGGGTGAAATAATATGAACAATAATTCTTTCATTATGAATGTTATGACTGTCTTGTTATCTGCCAGGTTAGACAGCTGCAGCTTGTCCATGTAGAACTGTAATTAAAAATGAAATAAAATGGTTTGGATTAATGGTGTTAATATGAAGGTCTTACTCCTGCGATGTATTTCACCTTTAGTTCTGCATTAGTGTCTTATTGTTATCAAGAAGAGCCAGAACAAAACCAGAAAGGCCACAGAAGTATCAATATTCACAGAAGGGCATCTGTTTGAAGATGAATTAGGCCTATTTGATTTGGAGGGGAGGAGATACTGAGGTATAGAAATCAAGAGTGTGACAGAGAAGGTTGAAGGGGCGATCCTTTACACCTTCCCAACAGCACCTTTAACAAGCATGCATTCAATGAAATGAAATGGCAACAACACCAAACCAGGAAAAGTACTATACATTGGTTTTATGCATATTTTACTAGTAAAACTCACTATCAACAAGATATTACTGAGTCAACAAGCTTGGTAAGAAACATTGATTTTTTTTTTTTTTTTCTTTTTGTTTTTCTTTTTTTTTTTCTTTTTTTTTAAATGGCAATTGCTAGACTCCCATGGTGTTCTCCCTCGTGACACTTTTGATATGTCCTAGTAAAAGTTTTGATATTGGTATCTCAGGCTTACTCTAGTATTTTCACTACAGAGAACAGATGCTGAGTACATTTTGTAACTAGCTGGGGGCTCAAACAGAACTAATTGCATAATGGAGAAAAAATGTCTCACACCAAGACTGAGTAGGAGCAAACCTCATGTAAACCACAGCCTGATGCTAAGAAAACATTACACTGGAAGTCATACCAGCTTTAAAAGTGCAGCTATATTTGCAGCTTTGTTCTCCAAACAGACATCTCTGCTCTTGAAGACACATCAGTTTAATTGCATCTGTCTTGCTGCAACACGGACTTCAGGAACAATGCAAGTCATCCTCTTTCTGTGCTTCCAGGCTTGCCAAACCATTTCATGGCTTATTGGCAAATCCCTCGCCTGCCTTGCAATCATGATATACATTTCCACAGTTTTGGATTTTTTTTTTCTCTTCTTGAAAACGTGGGTAGTAGCAGGGAAAAGGCTGAAATGTACCATGAGCACATTTAGAATGAATCACTGTTACAGAAGTGTGTTTACTTTGAGAAGACCAAGTCACATTAGTAAACTCAATGGACAGGAACTATTTGCAGACAAGAACTTGAAATATTTGCATGTGCAGTACATTCTTTCTGGAAGCTCACTCACTTTATTCATCTACCTGCATAATGAGCTGCATTCTAGCAAAGAATTGCTGCATGATCCCAAAGGAAATACCTACACCAGTTTTTCACAGCTGTAGGAGCTCTTGGAGGGAAGTGGCAACACACTGTGCCTACTTTGAGAATTTTGGAAATCCTGTTTTATTAAAAGTGTTACAAGCTGTAATTGCTTACAATACATTCTATTAATACCTCATTCGTAATGGGGCAATTTCTGCAAAAAAAAAATCACTTCCTATATGTCAAGAAATGTCCCACAATTCATGTTTGGGTGTTCCACAATTCAAGTTTGGGTGTCCCACAATTCAAGTTTGGGTGAAACTCAAGTCAGTCAAGAACATGTCCTGGAAGACAATTGCTGAAAGCATCCAGTTAGGAGGTTTGACCAAGAGACAGGACATGGAACATAACAGAGGAGACCTGTTAATGAATCCATTCATCTCTAGCAATGATTTATGCATTTGGTAGCTCTTCAGAATGATAGAATTATGCCATGGGAGGAGTGGATGAAACCCCAGCAGTAATGCAGACTGCAGACTCACATTCACTGTATAAAGTGTACAGATGCTGTAAAATGCAGTGGTAAAAACATTTTCATAGCACCAAGCAACAGGTGTGTACATTCTGCTTTAATACAATGAGTGAAAATCCCATTTCCACCTAGCTGCTCAGGTCAAATAGGTGTGAAAGGCCTCCAAGCAGGCTGAGGGAAATACAAAGCACAGAGATGCCGTGGTTCTCCCCATTTCACAACAGCATTCTGAAACCTACAGACCACCTTTGGAAGTCCTGGAATCTTGCAAAATCACATGTCCAGAAGAAGGTCTAGGGCCAGATCTCTGGCCACAGCTCATCTGTGTAATCCCACTGAGTCAGTTTACAGCAGCTGAGAAGTCATTCTGTACACTCCAAGGATGGACATTTGCCAACAGACGTTAAGCTAATGATCTGAGGTTACAGCAGCATTATATGCAACTTAATTTTACTGCAATAATCATAGCATGATGATTGCTATTCAAGAGGTGATCACCCAAGCAAAGTATTTAAAAACAAAGTCATCAGTGCTTTGTAGGTAATTAAGGTTTCCTGATGCTTTCAGATACATGTTTACATTGCATACAGAAGTCAAGGGAGGCTCTGTATATTCACCTGGGGCAACACTAGAGCACTACTGAGCCAAACTCTGACATTTCTAGAAGTCCTGGGGGGTGAAGATATGCACACACACACACCTAACACCAGGTTTTAAAAAATGGCAACCAAAGTAGACCAGTTTGGAGTAAGTACAGACTGTATATATGTTGCTCTATATGCACATTAAGTAGAATGAGATGCTATGCAACAAACAAAAGTGGAAATCAATCTTTATGGACAAGTGCCCATTTGCTTGTCTTGGATAGGTCAGTTTACAGATGCTGTTTTTGCAGCCACCTGACCTGTTGCACACTGCAGCCTCAGCGATCAATTGACTCTTTCACTGATAAAATTTCATGCAACAGTGCATCTTGGAATGATCCATATCAGTTTCTTAATACTGTGGGGAGATCATAACACTGTAACACTTTTAATAACACAATATTTAAAAAAAAAAAAAAAAAGAAAAATCCAACTTTGTAGGGGGAGAAAGAAATTATTTTGCAATTATTGTTTCCCCCTGTCTCAAAAGCTGAGTTTTAGTCTTGGTAATAAATAGAAGGTACATACTCTCCAGATTGTCTGTAACAATTTTGTGATGTATAAACACTTAACACAATTGGTCTCTTTGTGTCTGCACATACAATATAATTTCTGAACAAGTTAATAATGGGTTATACTGCACTTTTTGCCTTACCCAATATATATAGATACAACTTCAGCAAAATTTCTTCTCAATATTTATACTATTAATTGGACAAAATGAAAAAATAAAACAAAAACAAGAAGAGGAGGGAGAAGAAGAATAAGAATAAGAAGGAAGCTTCCTTTACACTTGTGTCTGATGCTGGGTCTCCAAAAATGGAATGTGAACGTTTTCTAGGTTGAGTTCCTCCACACTTTCATAGTCACTCATGGCTACTTCGGAGTCATCAAAGCCGCAGCTGGCTGAGACGTCGGAGGAGGAGGCATCTAGAGAGTTGTGCAAGGTTAAGGGTGTCTTACCTGCACTAACATTTTCTGTGTTCTGGCTTGGGCCAACAGCAAAAGTACTAAATTCATTCCCAGTCTGAGCCCCTGTGGTGTCCGTCTCATTGGGGAACTGGTGAGGAGGGAGGTATTGGCTAGGGTGGAAGTGCGGCCGTCGCCTGCAGTCAGGGCTGAGTGTATTTGCCATTGAGACTGGCTGTGAGGGCGGGAGGGCTTCGTACTGGTCCGGATAATCCTCTGGAAGAGGAGGCGGTAACTGGTCCTGGCTTAAAAACTCATCTTCGTGAGGGGGAGGGTAGTCGCTGTCAATGTCGTAGCCACCAAGGTAGTAATCTGTCTCCAGCTCTCTGGCACTGCCATGATGAGCTGAGCCTCCGTCTGCCGACTCAAAATTGGGCACTTCCTCAATGTCAGACAAGCGAGCACTTGGCATCCAGTCAGAGGTATCCCAATGATATGCTGCAGCGGGAAAGAGAACCACAGAGCTCCATTAGGATGGGGCCACTAGTGAAAGAAAGCGTCCTGCATGCACTTGCCTCTCAGTCCTCCCAGCACCTTCAAATCACAGCATGCACCACAGGCCATCGACACAGATCAGCCATGCTCTGACCCGCGGGGCAGGAGAGGGGAACAAATTGTATTGTGATGCAAACAAGCAAAGAAACAAAACCACTCTCAGGAATTTCCCTCTTTAGGATACTACAGGGCTGTGTTAGAAATTACAATTCAAAGAAATCAAAACAACAAAAATCTCTGAACTAATGCTTTCCGCAGCTGATTGAAAAAAATGCATAAATGCAGTCAGCATGCTTATGGTATCACATCCAGTCTCCCCTTCCACCTCCAATGACTTCATTTAAAGAAAAAAGTATGCAGGCATAGAATCTGATCAACTGAAAAATGGATCCTGAAAGAAACAAGAAGTGGCTGGCCATTCTCATGCACCATCTGAACCCAACAGAACTCAAACATAAAAGGACATGTGAAGCAGTTCAAGAAAAAAAAACCTGATCACACCAGTGCCTTGCCCACCCTAGCCCTCTCCAACAGGCAGAAAGTGTCTCAAAAAAGTCACCTCTGTTGTAGTTCTGTCCTTGATCCATAACAGACACTGTTAGATACAAAGTGAAAAGCAGAAACTGGTAACTCGGAGCTTGTTACCAGCACAGAACTGCACATAAAAATACACAACTCTGCATGCATCTTTCTAAAGTACAGCTGCCTCGGTGCTGTTTTAGTAGGATATTTAAATGTTGTTTATTTTAGAACACAAGACACAGCTCGCCCAGTCAAATGCAGGCATACATAAAGAAATGATTATGTCACGTGTATTATATTCCTTTTCTATCATATCTTAATTATTTACCCTCACTGAATAGATATGGAATTACATTAGAGCTGGAATTCTTAATTACAAAAAGGGCTATCCACCATCTTTGTAGTTTATAATTGCAAAGTACATTTCTCTCTCACTTGTTTACTTTGAAACAGAAAAATAAGAATCTACCATTCTCAGGGCCGGTTCAAACAAATCTGGGCCCACCTGGGCTCAGATACCATGGTGATGGGCACGGTATAAGAACCTGAATAGAATAGAATACAAAGCCATTTAATGGGGCTGTCATCTACAATGTCCTGCTACCCCATACCCACCTCCCACCTGCAATGCCATGCTAGCTGGTGGGGAGAGAGGCATTCCAGTATGGAGAGGGTGCAGGGGTGGGGGAGAGAGCAAGGAAAGAGGGTTCATGTGAGACAAGAGCAGGGAATAAGCTGCAGCAGTTTCTAGATGAGATGCTCTTGTTCAGCCACACGTTATTTGGCTTCATGCAAGAAGTCACTGGGCAAGGTCTCTGGACTGCATTGCTGGAGGAGGTCTGGCCAGGCAAATAGACCTTCATGGCATTATAGCACTGAACATCTGGATCTCAGCCACAGATGAGGGCAGAAAAGACTGCTCTTCAGGCCTACACCTATTAACATCACTCTTGCCCTTGTCTATCACGACATGGTGCTTGTGGTGATGGTAATTTCTTCATTATCTTATTGGCTTTCCACTTGCTCTGTGTTAGCCTGGGGCTACTCTGGGTTTAGCAGTAGTGTCTGAACCGGCCCTAACCAATCTTCTCCTTCACTTCTCTTTTTTTGTAAAGTGGATTTTGCTGTCTTTTGGTCACTCTATGACATTGTACCGAGACGCATCAGGTCGCTCTGAGCTGTGTTGTTTCAGGATCCAGGAGAACCTCACTAATTTGCTGACTCACACAACCACTAGAAACAACCTGGGGAAGGAGCTCCACCCTCCTGCGGCTCTCCAGCAGCGATTCTGCCCATGCTGCACCGGGAGATCCAGTGAGACTAACTATTTGCCCCTTCCACTAGCTCTGCTGCACAGCATGCAAGGTTCCTAAGGAACTGGGAAGTGGACAAAGCATTTTCAGTGATAGTCTCAAACTGCAGCCAGATTGGCGTTTTCTGACCTGTACAGCCAATGTGTTTGCTTAAGCTTTCCTTTAGGAAGGCAAGGCCATTTATAGTGTCTGTGGTTTCCTTGTGGGGTCATTTTCTTATTTTTGAGTGGGACTTTCTTTCTGAATGAACCTTGGCTAGTTCATTTTATTTGACAGCGAGAAGAATGGCATTCCTACACTTAGGACATCAGTACTATACTACAGACAAATACCCAATTGCCATCACTATCTAGGAGTGAAAGTGTTTTTCAATATCACCATGACACTGGTTCAAGAAAACGAGTCAGTCATTTCACAGAAATTATTTACTTAAGTATCTTTAAGCACTATGCAGATTAGATTAGCTGAAGTCTGCGAAACATGGCTTAAATGTGCTAAAGGCAGATGGATTTCTGGATAAATTCAGTTGATGTTGACCTGACGTTTTCCCAAGAGTAAGATAAATGTATAAATATATAAATGCAATGTTTATTTATTATACATTTCCTCAGTGCTTTATGGAAAAGGGAAATAGTGATAGTCCTGTTTTACAGATGGGGAAAGCAATTAACTTGTAACACCATGTGCCTGAGGTTATGCAGGAGGTCATTGGCAAAGCTCCTTGGGCCCAAATGCCATGTGGTGTTCAATGGGCACATCATCTCTAGGAGAAAGGCAGGGGCAGGCAGGCTGCCTCGCTATGTGGCATCCATGGAGCTGTGTTTGCACATCTTTCTGTTTGGGAGATGTTGTCCATAGCCTCTAATGGCTTTGAGCCCACCAACAGCAACCCCTCCACCTGCTTTGGGTACTGTCTGATAACATTTTGTGAGTAAATACTTCAAGCCTCTTGTAATCACTAATTGCCTACTGCCATAAGCAGAAAGGAGCTTCCTGCGTCCATCCAGTGGCTGAGCAGGATAATGAACTGCCAGCGGTGTGGTGACTGCAGGAACCTTCTCTTCCAGTATCATGTTTGCCTTTGCTGGGTACCTCTTAACAGTGTTCCAGTTTTACCTGTTCCCTGTGTGTATGAATTTCCAAACCCTGCGTTTTGAACCTTGTAACTAAGTTTTCTGGTGAGAATTAATGTTAATAAACAGTTTTCATAGTTATTAACAATCTCTGCCTGAATATCAAAATTAATATAAATTATTCATTTTGCCTCATCATTTTGCAACAGCAGAAATGAGCCTCCTGCATACCATCACTTCACTTCTATCTTTCTGGTCCCATAGGAGCGTGCAACATGGCTCTGCTGCAGCCTGAGATACTTTACAGCCTTCCTGTGTCACCTGTTTCCAAGTCTCTGAAGCCAAGATAATCTCAATGTTTTGGCTTCATTATCAATCTAATCAAATCCTTTTTCTTTTTGGAGGCAATGTGAATAAGCAAGCAAAAACATTGACTTGAACAGAAGAACCACCTCCAATTAGCCACAGGTATTTTGTGGTACATTCCTCTGGTGGTGTTGTGTTTGCTGGTGAACATGCTGATCTGAAAAACCCAGTTCCTCCTGCCAAAGGTTGGCTGGTCAGTGTGGATTAGTGAGGTTCTGCTGGAATGTTTCACAATGAAAATAGGAAGCACTGTTGCATAACAAGAAATAAAAAAAAAAAATAAATACCTTCATTTTCTATAGTGTCAACTACATTGTTGACAAGCTGTATGACAGTCACTATGGAAGCTTGCAGGGGAGGGAAAGCAGAAAATAAAGGGAGGGGAAGGATAGCTTCAGGTTAGTATTTATAACACACATCGTACGTTACCACAATAAATTCTCTCAAACAGACAGAACTGACATTGAAAAAAAAGAGAGGCTGCTGACCAGTGCATGATTTATGCAGTGGCTTGCAGGACATTTCATTTCAGATAATCCCATACATTTTCAGAGTGGTGATAAATTCCAAACCAGCATTTCCAGAAAGGCTTCTGGAATGATGTGTATGGCCTCATAAATTCAAGCGCACTGGTCAGCTGCTTCAATTAACCAAAGCAGTATCTTCTCTACCTGACATTAATTTCTAATTCATTCTTGCCTAAAGGTCTCCAGAGATGGTGCCAGATGCTCCAAGGGATTATTGTCTTTTAAACCATCACAAAATGGTCCTAAGCTCAACCTAGTTCCTAAGAGGAATGTTCTACTTATTTACTGCTTGTGTTGTGCCTACTATATAGTAGTAGATTATACTTAATTGTACTGTGTCTTTACTGCTGTAATTAAGAGGACATATACAAGTAGATTTGGTGCATTTTTTTCCTCTGTGTCTGACAAAATATTTTCACAATTGCTTTGTGTGTTCTCTGTAGGTCTTCTACCAAAACATACACTTCCCTTGAGAGAACTAATATAGATTGTGCAATTGTGTAACAGACAGACCCACAATGCTTGGTCCTCTGGATGATCTGCATTTGTGACTGACTAACACCCTTGCCTTTGAGGGAAAGATGTGCTTCAGGTAGTACTGGATCTGATCCCTTTCCTTTGTCTTTAATTTTGAGACAACTGATCGCACTGAAGCAGGCTAGAATGGGACCAGAAATGTTGGGCAAGGCATACTTTTTTGTGTCATACAGAACAGACTTAGAGGTCATAAGAAACATTTTAATATTAGTAGTGCCATTTAAATACATGTTGAATATTCTGACATCCTTGCTAAATTTTGGGCATAAAACCAAAGATCTCATCCAATTTCCTTGTTCCTTGTGAAGCCTTGGAAAAAAAGAGCCTTGATAAACCAAAGAAATCATGTTCTCTGCCTGAGCTGAGCACGTTTGTGCCATCAATAGCGGTTGGGGTGAGGGAGACTTGCAGTGGCTAATAAACATTAGTGGAAGAGTAAGTGACTTAATATAATTAAACGGTGGATGGCTGCGAAAAGAGATGGAGGGCAGATGCAAAATCTAATAGAAGAGCAACTTAGACTGAAGAATAGAAGGTCAAAAGTAAAGGCTAGCAGAGTCTTCACTGCAACCAAGTGTTGGCTCTTGTGAGTGCTTAGCAGACCATACTCATGGAAGGGAGGGAAATACTGGTTGGACTTGGGGATCTTAAAGGTCTTTTCCAACCATAGTGATTCTGTGGTTTTGTGTGATCCAGAGCAAGGCAATATCCAAATACAGCATTCTTCAGGGGTAAAAACTGCTCTCATCAACAACAGTTCCGTGGATTTCCCAGCACAAGCATCCATTGGCCAGCAGTAAAAAAGTAACCTAAAAATACCCTTTTGTCACTCCCCTGACCTCTCTTCAAAATATCTTACAACAGAAACTTGCAACTTGCTTCTGAAAGGCTTCTCAAAATATTATTGCTGAAAATGGGCAAAACTTTCTTTAAATTTTTTCTACTAATGATTTTTTTTTTTAATTTTTTGATGACAAAAACTACTGCTAACTACTCTCAGCAAGACTAGGGAAGCTGAGCAATTTAGATGCAGTAGAAATAAAGTGGAAAAAAATAAAAGTAGGTTAAAACTCACACCAGGAAAGAGTTCGCACAGTGAGACAAACCCTATTTGACCTGGCATGAAAAAAAGGCTCCATGCACCATGGTGAGTGTGAGTGGAGGTCGCCTGCACCTGACACAAACTGAACACGGTAGGGCTGTTCACAGCTTCAGTGCGATACCTCCCAGTACCTCCCTGGTGCAAAACAAGTTTCCCCAGTTGGAAGCCATTAACCAGTTTCACAAGACAGTGTTGGCACAGTCAGCTGTACAGCAGCATGACACAAGCCTGTCCCCTCTACTAGCTGGTTTTAAAAAGGAAAGGAGTGTTGAAGAAGGAGCAGCCTGGCCACAGAGCGTGGATGCTGAATTGTTTTTGTTGTGGTTTCACTGACAACCTTTTACCCTTTGCAGAGATGTTAAGCATAAAGAATTAAAATGACAGGGAGGGGAAGGATTTATGGCTTCAGAAGGGATATCCATTAGCCCCTCTGCACATATTTACAAGCATATATATGTTTATTTATGCCTGTATTTATATATTAAGCTTTCACTGCAAACTCTCTCTGCTACTGCAAGAAAACCAGAGCATGGAGTCTTGGATTGACCTCTGCAAAATGACTTAGATGACTTAAGTTTCTTTAATTTTCCCTGAAGATATAGATTTGTTTAGAGCCTGAACTAGAATTGTTATCTCTAAAGACCATATTTTAAATACAGCTTTCACAAAAAAATGAGCAGGCACCAATGGTCCAATCCAGCCTCAGTGGACACTGCATTACTGAGTTAAATGGGGGCAGGATAAGATGCTTGAAAAACTTAATTATAATTTGGGAGATATAAAAAGTAACCACATACAATAAATGATGGGCAGAAGAATTATTCTGAAGACAATTATAATACATGATTAAAATAATAATAATTCTAAAAATTACTCTTAAAAAGAATGTTTTTGGGGTGGTGTAGGGGCAGAAAAGCACTGAGAAGTTTGACAAAAACACAGTGTTTCAGCCACAGCTGAACCAAAAAGAACTGCAAGTGCACTTCTCTATAAGTGCTTTTTCCAACATTTAGGAGTAGCTGGGGAAAAGCTGCATGACATGACTGAGGAAGTGTCTCCAGACAGTTCATTAACTGGAGACTGAGGAAACTAAGTGCAATTTCTTTGTGCTAATCTTTTTTCTGTGTATCTGAATGAGGCTTCCCTGACATCCATCATCCCTTCCTGGCAGAAACATCTTGCCTTTACTCAGACCCACCACTCAACATCCATGGGCCTTTAGGAACAAAGGTTTGCTCTGACTTTGTAGGACTCTTTTAGGCTGTGTATGGCTCTGCCCATGTCACCCACTGGGATAATGATGTACGACATAAGACCAGGCAATGAACATGAACGGAGCAAGGATTTAATGGTGCTCTATTGTTCACTGAGCTGTGATTGCCAGGGAGAGGCCAAGTCACCAGGGACTGGCTCATCTGCTTACTGTTGCTGCTGAACACCAGCAGAGTTTCGTGGGGACCACGAACGAGGCCTGGCACACAGCATAGAAACTGACTGAGAAAAGATGAAATTTGTGCTCTTACAAGAGAGAAAATGACAGAAATTCTACAGTTTCACTTGCGACCTATTAGTTGATTTATATCTTGTCAATGTGACTCTGCTTTATCACACCTCTAATTCACTCTAAAGCTAGATACTGATACAACATCTCCAAGCAGTGAGATTCTAATTACAGGTGGTCCTGCTCTGTCAGGGGGGTTGGGCTAATTGAACCTTTCAAGGTCCCTTCCAGCCTCTAACATTCTGTGATTCTGTGATTTCTATACTTTGAAAAATGGACACAAAGTGAGGATTTAAACCCAGGACTTTCTGACTTCTAGCATCATTAACACATTTTCTAGATACTGCCTAAATGATAGAAAGACAATTAAATTGCACTACCCCCAGCATAATAAAGATAAAATTATTTCTTACCATTATCATCACCGGAATCGGACTGGAAGGAGCTGAGGGACTGTACTTCAGAGTTGCTGCCTTTATTACTTCCTGCAAAACAGGTCACTTCTTCAGCGTCATCAACCCCTTTACCTTCATTGACAGCAAAAACAAAGCAAAATGACACTCTCTAGGTAAGCACATCTGTCTGTTTACAATCTGGAGCCATTTAAATGCTGCCAACAAGTAGTTTTATTTTTGTCAGAATAAAATTATTTCCTTCAGACAGAGGAAATGACCTATTGCTCTAGAAGCCATCCGATGAAGCTACCTAGATTTTTGGACTGTTTGAAGCCCAGAGAGTCTTCCAAGTGGCTGACAGTGCTGTAATCAAGGAAGAAACATCTGTATTTGGTATTGCCTTTTTAGATGACATGTAGTCTCAGTAGCAAAGAAAATGATGACTGAAAAAAATGTGGTATAAACATCTTATACAAGAGATTACAGTTACATTTATCTTTACTGTTCATTTCTTCATTCGAGAGGCTCATTAGAGGCTCATTCAATGCTCAGTGTATTATTGTGCATCTTTTTATTCATGTCAGTGGCTCTTGGATCAGATTATTACAGCTTCACCACTGACATATAATAGATTATGCTTCAATTTACATTGCTTTTCATCAGGGACATTCAGTCTTGACAACCCTTCTACAATTTGGAAATGTAACTGCAGCCTATGGTATAAATCCTCGTGCAATTCAACACACGTGAATAAACACATTGGGCTACGCATTACATAAGCGATAATAAGGAATACAAAAAGTTACCCTCCATAGTAAGCACTGAGATAGATCCCTGGGTTAATGAACAAGCTCAGGTGCTGCAAACATTTAAGTACAGCTCTCCACCTGCTAGCTGTAGATATTTCTACCCAGCATGGGGCACCTCCATACAGTAAGGGCTGATTTCCTCCCGCTGAGAAGCAGGGTATATATAGTAGATGGAGCGAGTGCTGCAGTAACAAAGCTGCACTGCTTCCCACTCCTTAACAGCTGAGCTCCCTCGTCATGGCATGGCCTCATGCTGTGCAGAAATTCATACAGACACCAAGAGCGTCAGCAGCAGAAACACACAGAAGAACAGAGAACAGAGCAGGTATGGGGGCTGGCATGACGATGCTTTCAATCAGCAGAACTGTTACTTAATGGTTACAAAGGTCAGACACAGCACAACTGTGAAATACAGACCAAAGAAATGAAAATCAGTTCCTGTTTTTCACTGGAAGACTTTATCCAGTGCTGTCTTAGATGAAAAAGTGCAGGCCAGGGCTAGAGTCCTCTTTTTTCTTTAATTCCTATTGCTCAAAACTATGGGACTGTGAAAGTGTATTGATCATGGAGTTTAACTTGGCAGGTTTTGTTTATGTTGTGTTGCATAGACTTTGAAGATGCATTAGGAAAAACCACTAAAAAGTGCTGAAGCCAGCTTCTTCTAGTCCATACGACCAGCTTGCAAGGATAGGCAAAGCAGGGCTGTTTTTCTGTCCCAGCAAACTGGCATTCCCTGCCATGACAGAAAATGCAGTTTGCTGCATGCTTAGAAACTTGTTCAGGAATTGAGGGGGCACTGTGTTATCACAGAATGGCTTGAGCTGGAAGGGACCTTAAAGATCATCTAGTTTCAACCCTTCTGCCATGGGCAGGGATGTCTCTCAGTAGGCCAGGTTGCTCAAAGCCTGGTCTTAAACACTTTGACCAACAGCAACAGGCAAAAACACCCCTGGAAACAACCCTAAGTTATTTCACCAAAAAAGGGAGATGCACATGCCCAGCATTGTGACCTGTGTTTACCAAAGACAAAGCAGGATGCAGGAATGAGGCACCCACAACTTCTCTGGGCAACCTGTTCCAACGTCTCACCACACTCATAGTAAAGAACTTTTCCGAATGTGTAATCTAAATCTACCCTACTCCAGTTTAAAACCACTGCCCATTGCCCTGTTCACTGCAGGCCCTTGTAAATCGTCCCTCTCCATCTTTCCTGTAGGCCCCCTTTAGGCACTGGAAGGCTGCTACAAGGTCTCGCTGCACCTTCTCTTCTTCAGGCTGAACAGACCCAGCTCCCTCAGCCTGTCCTTGGAGGAGAGGTGCTCCAGCCCTCTGATGGTCTTTGTGGCCCTCCTTTGGACTACTCCAACAGATGAATGCCCTTCTTATGCTACCCACTCAAAAGCTGGACACAGTGACCCAGGTGAGGGTCTCAGAAGAGCAGAGTAGAGGAGCAGAATCACCTCCCTTGTGTGGTGGAAGTTCCAAATTATACCTAGAATACACATCCAAGACATGTCCTAAACACCTACATGAATATCCACCCTGCTCCACTCCCCCTTCTCCTTCTCCCTGGGTGGAAGAAGCAGGAGAGCAGCCAAGAGCCTTGGCACCTCTCAGTCTGTCACACAGACACCAGATTTGGCCCTGTTCTGCACCCTGCTTTGTCTTTGGTACACACAGGTCAGGATGCTGGGCATGGGCATCTCCCTTTTTGGGTGAAATAACTTAGGATTGGTTCCAGAGGTGTTTTTACCTGTTGCTATTGGTCAAAGGCACTTGTCAAAATGCTTAAACGCTACCTAGCTTGTTTGTTTGCTGCTGCCTTTGTTCTGTTGCTCCCTGCTTGCATTGCTTTGCACCGTGCCTAGCTGGGACTTGCCTCCCCCACCCACGGCAGACCTGACCCTGCCTGTCTGCCGCACTGAGCCAGGGGACGGAAATGCCTTGTCCAGCGCTGGGGTACAGCTGCCCTCCTGAGCTCAGCCCAGCCTGAGTCCGTTTGACTCTGGCCCGGTCTAGGTGACGACCTAGCAATGGCCTAGCGACGAGTGGTGACCCCGGGCCCTGTCACCTGCCACTGCAGCCCGAGGGCAGACTCCTTTGCTGTGCACCGCAGCCGATTGGACTGCTCCAGCCCCTGAACTCGGATCCTGCTTTGCCCAGGGGCTCACCTCCTGAGAGCCATGGAGGGTTTGCCTCGGGTCCGTGGATCTCCTCAAACAACCTGCTCCATTGGAGCTCGGCAAGCAGCAAAGCCTCCCTGCACCATCACCACAGGGAAGGCCACAGCGTGGCTGGGACTGTATTTTAACTCGTTTGTGCTTCTGCATATACTTCTGGATTACAGATATTGAGGCTCTGACCAGTGAGTAACCAAAGTCTCTTCTCTGACGTTTGTGAAAGATTGATGTGTAACCTTTAAGCAGCAGTTTGTGCTGCAAGATTCTCTCCAGCTGCTTACATTTTCTGAAACATTTTCTAAATTGTTTAGATTTAATCTGATTTTATATATCCATTCTGCAAAGAAAGTTTTACCAACCACATAATAGAATCTGTGTGTGTGTGTTAATGGTAAATAAGTTTGGGGAAATTTTCTTTATATATATTTAATAATTTTATGTCAGCCACATTACAATTCACTTCTAACCCAGATTCAAACCCTCCTTAACACCTTGGCCTGCAGGCCATACATCCTTTGATGCAGCCAAGGATATATTTGGCTTTTGGGCTGCCAGCACATGTTGCCAATGTACGTCAAGCACCCATCAACCAGTACCCACAAGTCCTTCTCTGCTGTCAATCTCATCACCTCCCAACCTGTGCTGATACCAAGGATTGCCCCTACCCAGGTGTAGGACCTTGCACTTTGTCTTGTTGAACTTCATGAAATTGGCTCACCTCTCCAAGATCCCAAGTTGGGTACCTCTCACGTTTCTCTCAGGTGAGAAATCACCAGAACACAAATAGGATTAAGTGCAGGGATCAGAAATTTTGTGATCACTGAGATATGTGGGACTGCAATGGGCAGAAAAGGTGATCCCAGAACTAGTGCATGATTTTCAGACACTAGAAGTAGAGAATATTACTCTGCTCTCATCAGACCCCACCTGGAGTATTCTGTGCAGTTCTAGAGCCCCCAGCACAGGAAGGACATGGAACTGTTGGAGCAGGTCCAGAGGAGGCCACAAAGATGCTCAGAGGGCTGCAGCAGCTCTGCTATAAGGACAGGCTGAGAGAGTTTGGGCTCTGCAGCCTGGAGAAGAGANAGGGGTGTTGTGTTTCTGTATTACCTTTAACTTGTATATTTCTGTAAATATTCCTGTATATTGTGTATATATCTCCTTGTATATTGTGCTAAGCTGTAAGGAGAGCTTCAGTCCTTAACTTCCAGCTGGCTGAGTCTAGTCTGGGTGCTTTTACAAAGTGTGGGGGATCAGGGAACTCCCAAGCCATCACAGGAGGTGTTCAAGGCCAGGTTGGATGAGGCCTTGAGTGACCTGTACTGGTGGGAGGTGTCCCTGCCTATGGCAGGGGGGTCGAACTAGTTGATCTTTAAGGTCCCTTCCAACCTTACCATTCTATGATTCTGTGATTCTATGATTAGTTCATACGTCCCTGTTGCAAAAGAAGATTGCACCTTGCAGGAAGTTTAATTTCCTCAAGGGGCAAATTGCCCAGACCTAGCAGTGTTTATATTTGAGAATTTTGTCCCCAATTATCTTTTTCCAATAGAAAGATGATTGCATTATATCAGTTGAAGAACTAACACTCAGAGCACTTACTCATATGTACTTTACGAGCAAGTGAAATAAATGTGTTTAGTCATACTTAATGCATACAAGTTAGAGGCCTTGTACACCTCATTTAATTATAACCTTTCAAAATGAAACCAAATCAGTTCTTGGAGAAATGCAACAGTTGAAACTGCATGAGATTGGAGGCACCTGTGCCACTGTACCTGCTGCATCCTGTGACAGGGAAGAGTAATGGTACTTACTTTCGGTCCCAGCATCCCACGTGCTCTTCCTGATGGAGTCGCAGTCAGAGCGACAAGGAGACACAGCAGGCAAGTTTGGAGCCACACTGCACACCACCACCCCTCGTCTGGCTGTCAGTATTCGAGGGGACTCGGGATGAAACGTTGTCATCTCCTGGTGCTCCACACCAAGCCCATCCACGATCTTGTCTAAGTTATTCCGCGAGTCGCTCTGGAAGCATGGGGTATAGGCCATCGGCCTCACTGGGACCTGTGGAGGCCCAACCTCTTGGTAGATATTTCTGGTGTCTCCACTGTTCCTCATGTTCTTGAACTGGATGCCATTGCTCTTGTTGAGCAGGGCAGCAGTAGCTGGATCCTGTACCAGTGTGATGTTGTTGCGGGAGTAGTTCTTCCTGAACACTTTCTTGCGAAATATGATAAAGAGGATGATCAACATAAATATGACAAACAGGACCACAGCTATTCCTATCAGCTCCTCCTTGCCAACATATGAATGTCCAGCTTGTATATTGGGAACCACCACAGGCCGAAGACCACAGTATTGTCCCACATAGCCAGGGGTGCAGTTACACAGAAAGGAACCAAATATGTTGACACAGGAGCCACCATTTTCGCATTCTTCTCTTTCACACTCATTGATGTCTTCTTCACACCTTAAAAGAAGGAAAAAGAATTTGGAGAACACCTAGCAAACAGCCCAGATTGTACACAAGGCATTATCTCATCAGTGATACTATTACAGTTAACACCTTGAGGGTGCTTGGCAAAAAGAAGGAAAAAGAGAGTTTGGAGAAAACCAAGCAAACAGCTCAGATTGTACACAAGGCATTATCTTGTCAGTGATACCATTACAGCTAACACTTTGAGGGTGCTTGGCAAAAGGCAGGAAAAAGAGAGTTTGGAGAACACCTAGCAAACAGCCCAGATGGTACACAAGGAGTTATCTCATCAGTGATACTAACTACAGTTAACACTTTGAGGGTGCTTGGCAAATGATCTTGTCATTATACTGTTCTTTTTTTTTTTTCCTCTCTTTTTTTCCTACAGATATTGAATAGGTTTACATAGAGAATTTCAGCCTTTTTATATTGCTTTTGGACCATCCCATGGGATCCAATACAAAATACTAAGAGGATTCAAGGAGGAAAACAATTGAGAAATATGTAGCAAAATAATCAGACTACTTATTTAAGGGGAGGATATACTGACTGTGTAAAAGACAAAATGAGCAAATACTAGAGAATTAGGGGAAACAAAAGAACAGCAACCTTAGTGAGAGAGGAGAATTGCAAGAAAAAGAGGAAGTGATTTTAAAAAAGGCAGAATAAAAACCACAAACACTGGATAAACTAGGTGAGAAAAAAGCATGTTGATGGGCAGGTCAGAGAAATTTCCGTTTCTACATCAACTATAAGACCGAGAGTGTGATTTAAAACAAAAAGTGGGGGGGGGGGGGGGGGGGCAATAAATTAGGCTTTAATGTCAGGGCTAAGGCAACTAAATAATTGATCTATTAAAAAAAAATTACATAGCAGCTTTCACAAATTATATGAGATTGCTCAAAACGCCTCTAACACAGTTGTGTATACCTCAGTGAAATCTGTCTGGAGATAATATCCTGAAATAACAATTTAGGAGGGCAAGTTCAGAAAAGCATTTCTGAACATGCAAGCCTCATGGATTTCTCCACTGTTGTCAGCTTATGTTTGAAAAAAAAAACTATTAATTTGGGGTTATTTTTTGCTAGGTGAACCAAGTTTTTGGGTGCATGATGCCAGACCCAAAAGCCCTCCCCCACTGAACTGCAAAGCCCCTGTTGCCCATGTGGGCAATAACTTACGTTATTCCTGTCAGGCCATTCTTGCAGTTGCAGATGAAAGCATTGCCAATGGGGTCACAGGAGCCTCCATTCCGGCAGGGATTTGGGAAGCAGGCTGTGATCTCTGACTCACAATTCCTTCCTGTAAACTGGGAGAGGCAATTGCACTGGTAGCCTGGAAGGTGAGGGACACAAAGAAACAAATCAGAAACCTTCCACTGCATCTGTCTGGAAGCAAGGAGATCCACTTGGCTAATTTACTCAAAAAAAATTACATTGTACTGTGGAGTGAAGGGGATGTTTATTCTCATTCTGGTACATCTGTGTTCTCCACACTCATGCCAGTCAAGTGTTTGTTTATCTGAGATGAAATGAACATTTGGAGCTTATGGGTACAACCAGAGATGACAGAAATTGCTGCAGACCATCCTGATTTTCATGATTCAGGTAAAAATAGATGTCATTCATGAACAACTTTGGTTACAAGAACCATTCCAGATTAAGGATGTTTCTCCCAATATTTTGGAAAATATAGATCAGAATTGCTGATAGCAGCAGCCCACACTCCTTTGGGGGCTTCACTGAAGAACAAACAGGAGCTGAGAGCTTGTCCTCATCTGCCTTTTACCAAAACAACACAGTCGAGGTGTGTCAGTAATAACACATTTAGTAGTGACATTTCCCATTTCAATGAAGCACAGCATCCAAGCATGAACTATCAACTTTATAACAACAACTGACCTGGACAACACTCATCCCAATCAGATCTGGTTATGTGCCATCTGCACTATTAGAAGACTGATTAATCAGTGGCTGCAATACATCAGACATAACTCCACTCCAGTGGAAGGGGGCCCTGTAGGGGATCAAAGTCCTACTTTTATGTTTCTTGCCAACAGAGGAGCCACATCAGAAAAACAGTTCTTAAACCCATCGGTTCACTCTGCCAAGTATCAAATAACACTTTCTCTTTTCCTCCCCTTGTGATTTCACATGGCAGAATTCCAGTAACAAAATATTTAAAGTCACAAAGAAATCCAGCGAGGCAGTGAGTCTCTTTATGTTGTGAACTCGACATTGAAATCCCAGTGCTTTTTTACTCAGAGCAGGGNCAGGTTGCCCAGGGAGGTTTTGGCTGCTCCCTCCCTGGAGGTGTTGAAGGCCTCGTTGGAGGAGGCCTTGAGTGACCTGTACTAGTGGGAGGTGTCCCTACCTATGGCAGGGGGTTGGAACTAGATGATCTTTGAAGTCCCTTCCAACTTTACCATTCTACGATTCTATGATTCTATGTATATTGTGAGAGCCATCAGATGGCAAAGGCAGTCCCTGGGATGGAAACACTCCTAGATTAGAGTTGTTGAACTGGCAAAATTTTCCAGAGCATCTGCAGAACACTGGCTGACTTTTAAAAACACTACACACACAATCCAGATGTCCCAAACAGATGTGGAGGCAAGGTTCACACTCCAGTTGTGGGGTTCACATACTTACTGAGTACAGCACATTAAGCAACCAGAACAAGAAACCTTCTTGCCATTTATACTGTTGGAGGTAGAGTTGAAATGGTTGACTGCAACTCAGTTTAGTGTCAACATCATTTGAGATCAAGCCGGTGTAGCTGAAATACCATCTCTTGGTGATAAAATTTTAAAGCGTTTTGGAATACTTTCTGTATTTATACAGCTGAAAGAACCCCAAATACCCAAAGTTCTTTTAAAAGCCACTGTTTAAGAACGAAGGCAAGAATTTTCAGCTGAGTTACAAGGGAAAAAAAACTCATGGAAACAATGTGGAAAAGCCCAGTGGAGGCATGAAGCAAAAGTAATTCTGCTTTAAGACTCCCACTTCTTTTATGTTCTATCCAGTTCAATTTGCCTTGTTCGGTTACTCTAATTGAATTCTTTCATGAGGACAGGCTTTTGAGAATAAACTTGGAACCAGACTTGCTGCATATTCAGTCACGAGTCCAACCCTATTTAACTGAAGATAAACGAAATAGATACTCAAGTATTTGTTTTGTTGTCCTCCTACATGAAGAGAGGGAAAAGCACTGCTGTTTTCAAGGTTGCAGACTTAAGAAGAAAAATTACTTGACTTTGGACATTCCTAGAAAGCAAATCTGCCCACCATCAGTAGGATGGGATTATTTTTCAGTGTCTTACACACATGTCACTCAGACAAGGAGAACCACTTCCTTGACTGTAGAGAAGTGAAGAATTACAAAACTGTGACTGCTTCAGGCACTGAACTTGATGCCATTCCCATGATAGATTTTATTGTTAGTTGGCAGAGTAGCTCAGCTAGAAATACTGTAGGTAGAAATCTCAGCTTGAATAAGCAAGGCTGCTTCACAGCACCTCATTTTATGACTGAACAGTGACATCTATAGTTCAAAAACCTGCAGTAATGCTTTGTATATTTCCATGGTCTCGCTGAGTTGGAGTGAAATGAAAATGTTCAAATATAAAACATTCTATTCATAAACAAATCTGCTGCCTTATATAAACAGCAGAATAGATATGTCCTATCTGCCAACTGGTATTGCAAACCTCCATGACTTTAAAGTTACTTTAAAAATCAGCTTTCTGTACTTAAGTTACTACTTGCCATTCGTTAAAGCCTTTGAATCACTATTTTCATATCTTCCACTTTTTTTCAGCTGATGAAGTCTTGTGTTCTCAGTCTGTAATATATTCTGCTACATTTATTCATGGCACAAAAAATTGTTTTAAAAATATTTATTTCATTAAAAAATAAAACCCTTTGACCATTAAATAGAAGAGGAAAAAAAAAGTCTTAATTATTATGGTTGCCTATTTATTCATGGCACAAAGAAATAATTTTAAAAATATTTATTTCATTAAAAAATAAAACCCTTTGACCATTAAATAGAAGAGGAAAAAAAAAGTCTTAATTATTATGGTTGCCTATTTATTCATGGCACAAAAAAATAATTTTAAAAATATTTATTTGGTTAAAAAATAAAATAAAATCCTTTGACCATTAAATAGAAGAGGGGAAAAAAAAAAGTCTTAATTATTATGGTTGCCTATTTATTCATGGCACAAAAAAATAATTTTAAAAATATTTATTTGGTTAAAAAATAAAATAAAATCCTTTGACCATTAAATAGAAGAGGGGGGGAAAAAAAGCCTTAATTATTATGGTTACCTATTTATTCATGGCACAAAAAATATTTAAAAAATATTTATTTGGTTAAAAAAATAAAATAAAATCCTTTGACCACTAAATAGAAGAGGGGGAAAAAAGTCTTAATTATTATGGTTGCCTATTGTTTATATTAAAGATGCTCTAACTTCAATTAACATTTCAGACCAAGAGGAGATTAAACTGAATGCTCCAGATGGGTGAGAACTCCAACCAGCAGGGCCAGAATGAGAACTGTAATTCTGAAAGCCTGCAGTTTTGATTGAATTTGATTTAATGATGGTGGAACACAGATATTAGAAAACTGAAGTAGTCAGTATAGGTTCTAAGTCTAGAGATCAAAGTTAGAATTAAGAAAAGGCCTTGAAACCAGACAGTATGAAATGATTATAGTTATCACTGGCAAAAGACACAGAACTTCCCCGTGACACACATGCTGAGTGACACAGAGCATTCACCCAGGAGGTCTCCAACACAGCAAAGCATATGTTGAAATTCATGGAGTAGGGCAGTGAAGAGCTGACACGATGGCTCAGTACACAGCATACACCGACTCGGCCAGCAGACGTGCCAGACCTTTTATGCTTCTCCAAATCTCTCAGCAGTGGCTGTAATCTTGCCCAGTACTACACATTTTAGCCACATGGCCACAGACACACTGCACTTTTGGTCAGGAAACCATCCTAGGTCTAACAAAGAGCTTTTATTACACTTTTAATTTAATATCCAGGTAATGTATCATGCAGTTCTTCCCATCACTTAGCACAATAAAAAGCAAACTTCCCAGGTCCAAGAACAACAGAGCTGAAACAAAAGCTAAGTACCCTGTCCTCTCAGAAGGGAATGAAAAATTCCTTTCAAGCAAACTGAGGCTTGCTCCTGTTCACAATGAAGGCACTGGAAATCTGGGAAACTCATCAGCATTTAAGACATACAATCTATCTGGGTTTCCTCCAAGACAGAGAATAGTATTTCATATTCACTGATGCTGGAAAATGTTCATCTGTGTTCCCCAAGGCAGCAAATGTTGTGATGTCCACCACTGTATTTCTTCAGAAGAAACCAGTGGAAAAAGATAGAAAGCTCTGCTAAACACACTTGCAGTGCTGCTGGGGTGGCATCACAACCCTTTCAGCATGTGCCACAACTGCCTCTATCAGGAGCTGACCAAAGAGCAGTAACAATTTATGAGCAACAATATATAGCCCATTCAGGCTATCTATACACTAGGAAGCCCTGTGGAGCAACCAGGGGTGGAACAAAACAGTTGGTGCTGAGAATCCAGTATCCTTAGCACATGCATTTCAGGACTTTAGGATCACATCAGCAGCACTCCTGGTGCAACATCTGGNCTTCCAACTTTACCATTCTATTATCCTATGATCTTCCAGCTCAGCACCAGTTAGAAGGCAGCCCAGCCCTGTCCTCTGAGATGCCATCTCTCCACAGCAGGAAAAGCAGTGAGAGAGGATGATCAGAACATTCCCACTAACACTCATTTGTGACCTAATCCATTATGCAGACATAGTCCTCTCCTGTTTACACATTGTCTTGGACTTTCTGATTTTTTTAATAAGGTTTCTTTCATGATCCTGCACTAATACGAATGCTCTTTATGTAGCTGAGCCTCGCCTTCTCACTTAGCCTCCAGCAGCTTTTCTTCCTGCTTTGCTGGCCTGTCTCTGTCCAGAGGAAAAGAGATTTTTCAGCCCAGACCTTACTAGAGAGCAACATGCTGTAAGTGAGGACACTACACAGGCTTCCTGCCTATACCTATGCTTCCTTGGCACTTAATAAGCAGAGAGAGTGGCAAAAGGCAGGCACGGTGCCATCGGCAGATGGGATGCCGCTATGCAGCAAGCGTCTCCGTTGGTAGCGTTCCCAGCCTGAGCATCTGAATGTCTGTCTATCCTCAGGTTTACTTGGCTTTAATAAAGAGGATGCTCCGAGCTGCTGCCAAGTCTTTTTTTGAACATGTGTATGCTCGTTTCTATCTATCACATACAAGAGGAGCTGGCTTTTATCTGTTATGTGCTTTGACTTTTGCATTTGATCTCCCCATGTAGTTTCTTTCCCTGCTGTGCAGCTAGCCCTCACAAATTCAATGTCCAGCAAGAGACCTGCCCTTGACCCTGCTCATACAGTTTTTCATGGCAAGTTAACTGATCAGAACTGAAGGTGAAGAGGACCTCTCCTAGCACTTTCATTTTGGGATGTTTGAAGACGCATCAGGCAACCTTCAAGAACTCTGTGTTCTTCAGCCATACATGTTCCTGCCACTTTGGATTTACTTGATCTGTTTTCAAACAGACGATTGCCTCTTGCCACTAGCTGAAAATGAACCTCAGTCTTTGTTAAACCAGTGCTTCCTATGGAAGGGTTGCTGTGTATGTGCTTTGAAAGTGGGAATTTCAATCCAGATGTCTAAAAGTGTAGCCATAAGAAAAGATTAACCCTCTCCAAAATTTCTCAAGAGCTTTTAAAAACTATCTGATGTGCCTTTGCTATGCTGACATTGCAGCACGGTGCTTTGCTTGTGTGTGTGTGTGAAATCAAGATAGAGAATATAAGTACAACCAGGTCAGTTCATGACTGGTTGTTAATACGCCCATTTTTCCCTAATGTCATTTTTATGACCCACATAATCCTCAAAAACACCCAGGTGCTAATCTTGCCTACATGCTTTAAAACACGTTTTAAAGCCACCTAAGTGCCAGGTTGCATTTTTTCCATTATTTGGATTTCAAGTCTGTCCATGAAGAAATGAAAGAAAAGAATTAAAAACAAGGAGGGGGACAGCAATGACTCTCTGTCCTCACACTCTGCCCACAGCCCTTGACTCAGTAGATATTTCTGCTCAAGTACTTCATGTCCAAATAGAATTGCCTACTCATAGAAGCCATTTACTTCAATCAAAGCCAGATGTCTATAGGACTGATCAAATCAAAAGGAAGTAACCATACTTACAATTGCAGGCTTCACAAACATGAGGTTTTTCTCTCTGAAAAGCTTCGCACAGTGTTTGGATTTGATTACAGTAAAGCTTTCTATTGCTGTGATTGCTCATATTGTTATTCATGCAGATAAACATACATTTACTATTGGCAGACCTGGTAAGGCCACTCTCTCATGAAGGTTGTGTGACATTTCCCATTTTAAGACCTCAGATTCAGCAGCTTATAGCTTAACCACACTGTAAATACTTGGTTGAATTTTCAGGTTTTTCTGTTTCTGAAAGTCATGCTGTTTGTCAGGTGTCAAAATGCTAAGTGCTTTGTTTAAAAATAGCTTTACTGACTCATATTTATGGGTAGGGGTTGCAAGAATGTGGCCCAGGTTTCAGACCTGTGGTTTTCAGTGCCTTCCAAGAAATTCATCCTAAAGTTCTATACTTCAGGAGTTTCCTGAGCTGTCAGNTCTTAAATTGAGGGGCCCAGAACTGGACACAGTACTCAAGGTGTGGCCTAACCAGTGCAGAGTACAGGGGGAGAATGACCTCCCTGCTCCTGCTGGCCACACCATTCCTGATGCAGGCCTGGATGCCATTGGCCCTCTTGGCCACCTGGGCACACTGCTGGCTCATGTTTAGGCGGGTGCCTTTCCTAGCCCTTTCTAAGCATGCATGGGATCTTCCCATGGGGTCCAAGGACAAACAGTACTGAGCCATTGATGTATCCTGGGCCACATCAAAAACAATGTGACCAGCAGGTCAAGAGAGGCAATTCCGCCCCTCTACTCTGCTCTGGTGAGACCCTACCTGGAGTACTGGTGGTCCTCAGAACAGGAAAGACATGGACCTGTTGGAGAAAGTCCAGAGGAGGACCACATATTCTATGATAAAAGGCTGAAAGAATTGGGGTTATTCAGTCTGGAGAAGAGAAGGCTCTGGGGAGACCTTATTTCACTGTTTCGGTTCTTAAAGGAGACCTATAAGAAAGATGGGGACAGACTTTTTAGTAGGACTTGTTGCAACTGGTTTTAAACTAAAAGAGGATAGACTTAGACTAGATATAAGGGAGAAATATTTTACAGTAAGAGTGGTGAAAGACTGGAACATTGCCCATAGAAACAGTAGACATCCCACTCCCGGAAATGTTCAAGGTCAAGCTGCTGGGGCTCTGAGCAACTTCATACAGTGAAAGCTGTCCCTGTGCATTGCACAGGAGCCTGTATTAGATGACCTTTAAAGGTCCCTTCGAACCCAAAGCATTCCATGATTCTATGACAATGCTGGGCGGACACTGCTGCCACAAGATTTAATTTGGACCTGTGGGAACACAGACATGCAAGCAAAGGTTCATGTCATGTTTGCTTTCTGCTGGCCCATGAAGCAGATTTGAAAGCAGAGATATTTTTTTCTGTACTCTCAGTGATGTTGCAGAAGATCTGAGCTATCTCTGCTTTCCTCTGCAGGCTAAGATTCCTATTTTGTCCTTCTGTTCAACATGCAGAGAGGTCAGACAGAAAGCCAACACAGGTGAACTATTCCTGTGCCAACTGTCTTTTGGGGGCAATACCTTTACCATCAGTCACAAGCTCTGTGCAGCCCATGTACAGCACTGCTCTTGAGCCAGATGCCTCGAGGTTGGTGTGAATTTACCCACACAGGCACTAAGAGAAGTAGTGTAGACACACTCCTAGTGCATACAAAGCATCACTTCAGCAACTCCCCAAACAGGGCCATAATACCTTTAAGTGCAGGATGAAGTAGAAGGTAATCAGAGGCAGCTTTTTATTAATGGTGAACAGGGCAGTAGGCATTTCTGTTGAATTGAAGATCTCACAACAGGAATACTATTATGGAGGTTTGTGGTTTAGATGACCAATTTATGCAAATTATATGTAAATTAGACATGGCCCCTTTGATTTCTGGCATGTGGCCAGCAGCTCTTTCATGTTATAATCTTGGGTAACCTTTGCCTGTTTTCTTTTAAAGTTAGCTATAAATCTGAGCTTTCTTTTTCTCTCTCTTAATTTTCTTGTAAAGCACAGCAGGGTTTTTTTGAAAGAAAAGGGATGTTAACAGTAAATGAAATCTGCTCTGTAGAATTCAAAATAGGGAATTTATTTATTGAAACAAATTCTATCATATGCTAAATGCTCTCTGTTTAGGAGAAGGCACGTTGTTCTCCACAAACTTTTGTAGGAAGATACTATATATATATAAAATGATATAGATTTATATATATAAAAAACATAATATTATATATTATACAGCATATATTATTA
>WBNM01006664.1:0-87581 GCA_013399055.1 Ramphastos sulfuratus | reverse complement strand
AGAGGGAAAAAAGGAAAAGAAAATTCCTCACAAAACAGAAATCCACCTGAAGGCAGGAGCTGGGCATATTTTTGCAGGACGGAAAACTGCAGGACAAAACAACAATGAAAGGCACTAACCAGTAGAGAACAGGCTAGAAAAATGGGGACAACGCACCAGAAGGAAAATCCGTGTTGCCCAGCTGCCACCTTGTGCTGGTGCTTCACAAAAACAACTTATCCCACTGCTGCTTGTGCCCTTCCCCTCCTACTAGGAACCAAATAGCAAGCCTTAAGCTCACAAAAATTCCTACAGAGTGGATAGTTCATTTCCCTGTTCACCCACCTCCACCTGTCACTTCATGCACCCTATGGTATAAGCAGCAATTCTGTTACACCAAGATCCGGCCCTGCACCGGCAGGCATGGTCCCTGCGAGGGGAAAACTACCTGGTCCCCGGAGATTACATGCTCAGAGCTCCCTTCCGTTTTGGGACAGCTCATGGAGGACATCAGGGAGCAGCTAGGCTGCTTCTCTCCTAGCTCCTTCAGCCTCTCCGCACATGCATCTGAGCTCTCTAAGTATTCGTCTGTCTCGCTGAAGCACGGGAAGACTCCATCAGACTGCAGGAAGGTGTTTAGATCTTGGTTAGCACGCATAATTAACAGCAGTGTCAGAGCGCCCTGCCCAGTGCTCCTCTAATTGCCGTTAATTAACATTACAGACAGCTGCTAAAGACTCGTCATAAGGCACATTAAGGGTTTACACTCTGCTTCCCTCGACAAAGCTCCACCTGTACCAAGGTGATTTTGCTGAAAGAGGCACTCCCTAAAGGAGGAAGCTGTTTGACATATCTCCAGCTGATGATTTCTCCAGCCTGTGATCTTCACCCTCCCACCATGCGACCTAGAGAAGTCTTATCTTTTTCGTCTGATTTTAAAAGCAGGCAGGACTAAGAGCACTGCTTATCTTGGAAGTAGCAGGTAAAAGCGGTTCTGCTGGAAAAAAACACAAACACTGCAAGATGATTCCTGAAATTTCTTGTGGGAGTAAGAAATTAATTAGAAAGCAGTTCCTGGCACTCGTTAACACCTTCCAGTTACACAGAATTGGCAGAAGCTAGTTAAAATAGAAAAAAAAAATATCTGCTACATCATTTGAGATACTATTCTTTGCTTGGAAGTTTCCATCTTCCAAGAGCTGCTCTTCCCCTTTAAAGCCCCCTGAGCAGTATGATAAAGATTACTCCTGTCTTTTAACAGGGAGGTTTTTTATTCAAGTCTTGGGGGGAATAAAACAACCCAACAAAACACAACACAGCACCAAACAAACAACACACCCCCCCGCATACAAAAACCCACAGCCCACACACATTTTGGCTTCCCCTCACAACTACTTGCTCAAGGACTACTCCATCCATTATGATGTTATCTCAGTTTGTGTGGAAGCACCAGAGCTTCCCTAGACTGGACAGGAAAGAGGGTGGTGAAGACCTTTTCCTCCTCCACCATCCATAGGAGGTTTGCTGAGCTGTTTTGTCCAGGACCTCAGGAAGGTAAGAGTGATCCTGCTCAGCTGCTGTGACTGATCAAACCACTAGACTGCTCCTAATATTCAGAACAGCAAGTTTTACTTCTCATCAAGAAAGCACATCCATGGCACTGTTAATGGAACAATGGCATAAAATTAGCTTTAATCCAAGATCTCAGAAGACTCCTAACTGTCTGCCCTCAAATGAGGATTTAACATTAATCTCTAAATCATTTAAATTGTCTTCTGAAGTTCAAGCCACCTAGGCCCTTCTCTCCCCACACCCCACCATCCCAGACTGGAATAAAATTTCCCTGTTCTCATCCTTCAGAAAAACAAAGGCCACCAACCAATAATTCATCTGTCCTTTTTTTGTTTCCAGAGCAAGTGATATATGTTCACATGCAGCATCACTAGGAAGGCCTGTTTGTATAATACTTTGCCATTCCTGCCTCTGAGTCCTGCCACACTAACTTGGACCTGACTTGACTAGTGAGCTCAGGAGCAAGTGAGAACTGAGGCTCATCTGTGCAGTCAAATAGTAGCTCTCTATCCACAAAGGAGAAGCTACTGCATGATGTGTTTTTAATCAGTTTTGCTGCACTTCTACTTTGTTTGAAAGGAGCCAAGATAAGTACTTTTGAAAGCCACCTTAGCTACTGACAAATGCAGACACCAAACAGCATGACTCCTGTCTCAGCCTGCAGCTTCCCAGCAGTCCAGGCCATGACAAGGCCGTGACAGCAACAGCCAACATTAATGCTAGAGCAGAATAGTAGCCAGAAAGTGAGATGGATTTAGAGAAAACATTCTGGAAGCTCTCATATCTATCAGGGTAATTTCAGTCTTGCAAACAAATGTCTACAGCTGAGAGTCACAAGACACGCTCCTGTTCAGCCTCATGTGCTCTGGGCCAAGGAGAAGACATACAACAGGCCGAGCAGGTGCACCAGCCACTTTTTTGCAATACATTGATTTCATGTGTTACAGGCACTTTCCTTTGGCACAGCACAGCAGCCACAAGCACCACGCACAGAAGCACCCCATGCTTCTGCTATGGCAGCAAACCCCAGAGCCCAGGAGGTTGCAGCATCTGCAGCTGCTCCCATGGAGTGAGAGGGTCTAGCAGGACGAGTAGTCATGAAGGACTCCTGTACAGAACAGTGGCATATTGAGACACTGCAGTGCAGTTCACCTATAAAGAAAGGGGCGTAGCCTGGAATCACTCAGGCACTGTCAGTAGATGGGTAATATCCCAGTGTGGTGGGCTGATCCTGGCTGGAAGGCCAAGCATCTACAAAGCCACTTCACTTACCCTGCCCTGGGTGAATGGCAAGAGAATAACAAGAGCAAAAGCAAGAAAATCCACATCTGGAGAGAAAAATACAGTTTAATAAAGGAAGGAGAGAAGTAGAGGGAAGAGTGAAACCAGAGCACAAAAGATGCAAAAGCAAATCACCTACTCCAGTCCCACAAGCAGACTGGCGCCAAGTCAGGCTGGGATATGTTGGAAGACAAAGTCCTCATTTTTTATTGCTGAGTGTGATATCATAGAACATAGAGTATCCCTTTGGCCAGTCTGGGTCAGCTGTCCCAGGTGCACTGCTTCCCAGTTTCTAGCCTACCCCATGCTTACTCATTTGTGGGTAAGAAACAGAGTGAGGAGAAAGTACTTGGTGCCATGCAACTACTATTTGGCAAATAGCTACAGCGTTGGTGTGTTATCAACGCTGTTTTAGCCACAAATCCAAACCCATAGTAACATATGGGCTGCTATAAGGAAAGTCAACTCCATTCTAGACAGTTCTGGTGCATGTGGTCACAGAAGGGAGAAGGCAGAAAGATTACTTTAGCTTACTTCAAGTACAGGCTGTAGCCTTGGAGCCCTCTGCTGCCTGCTGCAAGCCAGCTTTGATACCTTTATTATACATATTCAAACTTGGTCAGATCTGGCATTTCAGAACTTCTCTCTGTCACCTGGGACACTACCACACTGTGACTCCTGCTTATGTACAGCTAGAATGAGTTCTGGATATTAACTGATCTCAGGAGCACTGACCAAATAGTACAACACATGGGGAAATTCATGTGATTAAACTGCTTAGAAGCACAGGAGATCCAGAGCCTAAATTCTTCACAGCTACCAAAAGCCATTTCCAAGTAAATTTGGCCAAGAAACTTAGAGAATATTGTTCAGCATACTCAGAGCACACACTCCAAACTAGTCCAACAGAACAGCTTAGGCAGCAAGCTAGCTAGCCCTTGCTTAAACAGATCTCCCCTTCTAGTAGACTCATTTTCTGTCACACCACTCCAGTGATGCATCTTACCTCTACCACATTTGTTTCAGAGAATAAAGTTTCTTGCATCAACTTCTAATCTCCTGTTTCAGGAGGAGATTTTCCTAGTCTTTGTCCCAACACCCATCCCCCTCCAGAAGGCCAAGGGTTTCAACTATGAAGAGGTTCTTATTGCTCACACATATTACTCGTCCTCAGTAGAAAGCTAGTGCAACTATGACAGAATCTTACTAGCCCAGAGAGTATCTCTTGGAAAGTGACATCCACAAAGGTGAATGTGTAGAGGGTAAAACACTGATAATGAGAAGGGAACAGTAGTACCAAGGAAAGACTCAAAGGCACCAGCTGTGTCCAGTAGTGGTCCCCTGGATAAGGACACCTGAGGAGGAGTGGTCAGCAGTGAAAAAAGTGCAAGCCATTACTTCAACTCAAAGCTACTTACGAGTGAGTTACCCATCTGCCAAAACAGCCCACTGATGCTGTTGCTGGGGATTGATACTTAGTGTGGCCCAGCAGTGGTGCAGGACCAAAATCAGATCTGGATCTGTTCTCTGAAGTATTTTGACTTCCACATAAGTAGAGTCTCTCAGAGTCTTTAAAACAGGATAGTCACTGTCAGTATAGCAGGAAGTATAGCTTCCATCTGGGACAGAAGAACCCCAAGAGCCATTTCAGAGTAGGAACAAGGAGAAAGAAATGACCTGAGAGCATCCTTTATAGCCATGTCAGTAAGTTCCCACCATGGTAGGGAAGAAGCAGTGCCAGGTTCACCCATCAATATTCTCTTACTATTCAGCAGACACCAGAGCCCTGCACCAAGAGGCTTAAGCAAGTCCTCCAAACCTCTTATACCTGAGGCAATATGCAGCTCCAAGGACAGAAGACCTGGCTGGGACACAGAAGAGAGTGGTGGCGGCAATGTAAAGACCTGAACACTCAAGGAAATTAAGCTCCCAATGACAGCGTAACCACAACAGACATGCAACCTGGTGGGACAGGAAAACTCAGGGTCAGGAAGATAAGAAAGTTCACTCCAATATCTCCTCTCTCCAAGATGGTAATATAATATCTGCTTTAAATTAATCATATCCCCAACCTTTCCTCCAACACTTCCTTTTAACAAATACTTGAAATTCTCATCAGAATTCAGACAATCCTGCAGAGTGTCACTGATCAGCATTTGCTTTATTCCCACTAACTTGAGACATATCAGCCTTTAGCCTAGTTAAGTGTCCTGTTGTCAATTCAGAGCTTGTGACGAGCAGGAATTTCTCCAGTGACACTGAACTCAGCAACACCAGCACCAGGTTATTGTTACCTGAAAGTGTTATCCCTAGTGACAGAGCCAAGGCTCCCAGTCTTCACATCCCTGAATGCCACCAACTTGTTCTCATATATGCCCTGGTCTTCAGTCACCTGGAATGATAGACCAGGCACTGTCACTACAATAAAGTCAAGTTGGATTAATGCCAGACTTGAGAATAGCATTTGTCCTCTGGAAGTCTGTGGGGTGCCCATTAAGCAGCCAGAGCTATGTCATGTTGTTCCAGATTTGCAAGCTCCTGCTATTCCAACCTAGTGACAGTTCCAGCTCTCACCTAAAAAGTGGTGCCACAGGCAGAGAGTGGGAACTGGTACACAACAAAGGCATCATTTTTCATGACAGGGACACAGCTGGTACTACACCCACTGGACAGTTGCAGAGAGTCCAGAGTAATGGGTCACATCCAGGATCCACAGAGTCCAGGGTCACATCCTGAGGGACAGCAACAGAAAACTGGCCATCTGGTGTGCAATGAGCTGTCACTGGAGGAAAAGATTTAATCAGTCTTGAGCTCAGGGAGAAAAACAATGAAAGGGAGACTGGCACATCACAGCAAAGACAGGACCAGCAAGCCCTGCAAGTTTTCCTCCCTATAACCCCCAAAGCAAGTGCAAACAAGAGAAGTGCAACCAGCTCTGAGAGCAGCACTGATTCTGGCCATAAACCCAAGTCTATTGTGATACACATGAAAGGGCTGTACACTTCAAGGCTAACTGCATGGGTGCTGTTTGAGCAGCATTCGTGGACCAAATGTTTTCATTCCAGTGTCTGCATGAGCACCAGGTAGCCATGGTAGAGAGGCACTCAGGGACTTTGGTGAGGAGGCAGGCTTAATCTCTGTAGAAGCTGATTGTTGTGCCAAAACAGCTATTCCAAACCTCATAACCGCTGTGTGAATGCAGAGTGCCTCATCTGACTGTGTACCTGCTGATAGTTTGGGTAAACAATAACAAGCAAGTACTTTGGAGCTGTAGAGAGATAGTTTTCATTACATTTTAACTCATCAATACTTTGTTTCCGCCAACAGGAAAAATATCTACATACACTTGAAGAAACAACACTGTAGATCCACCAAACAATACCTGTGCTGAGAACGGTTTCAGGCAAACAACCTTTTCTACTTTCTACACACACACTTGACAGAAGTGTTGTATGATGTAGAGATGGGAGGCAAGTGAAATGAGCCTAAAATTCATGGAAATAAAATGCTTTGTTTGGAAGAATTTGTTATAGATAGTAGAAGGCAGCCTAGCTGAGAGGAAACAGGCAGGTGTCTCTTCCTCACAAATCTCTTCATCATCCATTCATCAATCCATTCTCATGCACTGCAATGACCCAGCTGCAAGCACCAAATTAGCTAGCACCTCTGTAGGTAACTAACCTGAAACTAGGACGTCTATCTCGAAATCTTCTGCTATCAGTTCTGAGCCATAGGCCAGTCATAGTGGCACCATAGTAGCTGCTCTGGATATAGAAATCTCTCTAGAGACCTGTGGGAAGAAAAGGAGATACTAAAGAAGTGCTGGGAAGAGGAGAACAAAATGTCCTGCACATCGTCGGACTGTCTCCAATGAACTCACTGTGTGTCTGGCCTGTACTGCGTACTGTAGGTGGTACCAAATGGCAGTGCACGGAGGAGTGACTCAGTCAAAACACCCCTCAGCAGAAGCTGAACAGCATCTGCAGACAGCAGTGATATCTGCATCAAGTCTCTCAGTGATGAGGGATTCTGGCTGCGCCATGGGCAGGAGTGGTCTTCTGCAGCAGCACCTTCTGAACCTAGGTCTGAACAGAGAAGACTCAGGCAGAAGAGATTCTCATGCATTAGACTGACCCAACTGTAAGGAATAATTTAGCTTGTACCCAAGACCACCACAAACAAGATATGTAGAGGATGGAGGTAGGTGTAGTGACACAACCGTGACAGATTTCCAACAGCCTTGTGCTTTGTTTTAGAAAAAAGGGGCACAAAACGACCACACTGGTAGCCTCTTCTTTGACTATCCCTAATACATGCCTCCAATGAACTTCTTGGAGGAGGGGATTTCAGCCTGTCCTTCCTGGACTTTCACATGGATGGAGAGGACAGACAGCCTTGCCTACTCTTAGTGTCTGCAAACAGAAATGAGTACTCAGAAAAACTCTGGACACTAACCGTGACATGAAAAGGCCCATAGTTTTCCTCCTTGTAAATCCCAGTGTGTCTACTAGTGTGGTGGGAATATCTGGAATATAATAATTTTATCCAGATAAAAATGAGAAATCTTGAGAATATTCCTATTTCCAGGGCTCTTGACCAAAGTGTGTTCCAGACTATAAGGCAGAGCTGAAAAGCAAGCCACTATTCCCAGGTATGAGGGAAATTTACAGGGAGGAAGGGTAGAGGTCATGCACCCTGGCAGCAGAGAGACTTCATGTAGCAGTGTAAACTCCCATGAACTCCACTGCCACCAGGCAGATGTCCCAGCCCTACATGAACTTCCATGAACTGCCCTGGCAACGTCTGAGCTGATGCAGGAGTTTAGGCCAGAAAATCAGCATCTAGCCCGAACCTGGTGACAATTCAGTTTTCCCACTGAAGTATCAAGTATGGGTCTTTAGGAAGTGAAATGAGATTTTAAAAAAACAACGAGCAAATTATTACACCTATGCAAGAGAGAAAGGATGACTTAAGAACTCATAGGGAAGCCACAGAAACTTTTGCAAGGGATGGAGACCCTCGCTAGCATCTCTGAGTGAAGGGGAAACTCCTATCAACACACTGATGCACACCAAACCCAGCAGGCTCCAACCAAGCACTCGGTTCACCCAGATTTCTCACTAATTCCCACCAAGTCCCACATTCCCTATCCTCACACCTTTTGCTCAGTTATAATCATTGAATCATAGAACTGTTGAGGTTGGAAGAGACCTTTGAGATCAAGTCCAAGTTCTTACCTTGAGCTCACAATCCCACCACTACTGCCAAGCAACTATCACTAAACCATGTCCCTAAATGCCACACCTACGTGCCTTTTAAATATCTCCCTACCCTAACCCCACCACTTCCCTGGGCAGTCAATGCTTGATAATCCTTTCTGTGAAGAATTTTTTTCTAATATATAACCTGAACCACTCCTGGCACAACATGAGACCATTTCATCTTGTCCTGTCACTTGTTGCATGTGAGAAGAGACTGACCTCCACCAGATGAGATCTGTCGGCCTGTGAAAGCGTCACAGATCAGGAGAGACTAGAGGGATATGGACAGACTGAGCAAAATGAGCACAAACAGTGCCACAACTCTTAGGGTCCTTTCTACCAGCCATTGCTATTGATGATTGTACCTTGGAAGCATGTAGCCCCTATGGTAATCTCAGGCAAGACTCCTCCAGCTCTAGAGGTCCTTACAACACACAAGACATGCTCTGCAGCCTTCCAGAAAACCTTTGGCTCTTCCAGAGCAGCATTTCTTTGGTCATTAGGAGTGCAAGGAGTAGTGGTCGGGTTGCATTAACCTATACCCAGCCTCTCCTGAGTGCAGCTTTTCTAGCTTAGGAAGCCATTCTCCAGAGACCCTCTCAAGTTCTTGATTTCTCTCTTGCCTGTCTCTCTCACTCTTTCCTCTAGGAGATCTTGAAGAGGTCAGAGTCCCAAGGTCTGATTTCCTTATGTGTTTATCTTCTCTCTCCCAACAAGTACTTTCTTGGCTGTTGAGATACCTGGAAAGCTTTCTGCTCTTGATAGATGGATATTTTATACTTTCCTCTCTTCTGAGGCCAGACACCCCTAGGAAGAGAAACTGAGGCAGCTTCTGTGCCTGAAGAACACATCAGTATGCTCTTTGGCACATCACATGGAGTATGAACTCCACTGATAATGTCAGGAAGACTTCAGGAATAAGCAAGGGTGGCTCTGAGAGCTTGTACAGTTATTGCAAAAGCACAGAAAATCCAAATGACACTGAAGTAACTGGAAGATGCTCTCATGACAGTGAATTTCTGAGAGCGCCTCGGTAGAAGCGTGTGCCCCTAGTGTTGTCCTTAACAATGCACTTTAGGTAAAACAACAAGATTTATAAGCACATTATACATTTCTTAACCTTTGTTGGCCTCTGCAATTGTTTGAGATAAGATGTGTTATCAGTGACCAGTTAACCTTGAGAGAAGTCCTTGTTTCATAACACAGAGGCAGCCTAACAAATGATTGACTAGTAACATTGATGAACTTAGCCACGTGACCCAAAACCTGCAGTATATAAACTCGGGCTCTATCAGCCAAAGTCACTCCTTCCTGAGCCACAGAAGCAAATGGAGCTCTTGGGAGCAGCCACCGTTGTCTTCCTGGTTTGCATTGCTTGCCTGCTCTCCATCACAGCATGGAAAGGGAGGTCTGGGAAGGGGAAGATGCCTCCAGGACCAGCTAGCCTTCCCATCCTAGGTAATGTGCTGCAGGTGAAACCAAAGAACTTGGCCAAAACCATTGAGAAGGTAAGGTCACTTTCTTCTCATTTTCTTCTGAGGGTGAGAAATGTGTGAGACCTGTGCACAGGGGCAACCTGTGGCTTATAGGTTGATGAATTGCAATCCCAGGGGATTATAAAACTGATGGGGATCAGAACTACTCCTCCTCCTGCTGTTTCCATTGTCATTCAGGGCCTGATAGCTAGGAACCCTCACCACACCCAACATTTATCATGAGAGGGCCCAATCTTGACGTTGCTGGTCTGTAAGGCTGCACTGTCTGCAGTAGGATGGAGTTGCAAGGCCACTTCTCAATTCTTCCTCCCTATCTGCTCCATTTTCTTTCTTCCTTTTTGACAGCTCAGTAAAGAGTATGGACCAGTGTTCACATTGTACCTGGGCTCTGACCCAGTGGTGATGCTGATTGGACATGATGTGGTGAAAGAAGCCTTGATTGATCGTGGGGATGAGTTTGCTGCCAGAGGACACATGCCAATAGGAGACAGGGCTAACAATGGATTAGGTAGGTCTCCTGACAGCTCCTTCTGAGAAGGGAGGGGCTGAGGGTGCATTTGGCAGATTAGAACTGGAGTACACCATGCATGAAGGAAGACTATATGGAATGGGTGGGTCTCACCATAGGGAAGGGAAGGCAGAGTGAGCTGTAACTGCTGGCTTCCACCACCCACAGAAGCTAGCAGTAAAATGCAGCTGGACTGATCTCAGTGATAGACAGTGAAAGAAAGAGCAAGCGGCAACAGCCACTAAGCTGCAGCAATGGAAATTGCTGAAATCCCTGGAGGCTGGATGGGGCTCTGAGCAACCTGATCTAGTGTGAGGTGTCCCTGCCCATGGCAGTGGAGGTGGAACTAGATCCTTGAGGTCTCTTCCAGCCGTGACAATTCTATGGTTCTATGATTAAATTGTGTGTGGATAAAAGTGATGAATCATTCACAAGGAGGTCGGGTGTGTGTTGGAGAAGGGCAAAACCACATAGCTGGACTACAGGACCTCCAGAGATTGCCTCTAAACCACACTACCACATCCATGCTCTCCCAGGGACAGGATTCACTGTCACTGTGAGCCTCTGTTCCTCTCAAATCCACCATGCCCAAACTGGTTCTTCCCTCTTCCTTGTCCCTCTGCAGGGATTGTTTTTAGCAACAACAAGGAGTGGTTACAAGTCCGACGCTTTGCTCTCACTACGCTGCGCAACTTTGGAATGGGGAAGAAGAGCATTGAAATGAGGATCCAGGAGGAAGCTGAGCACTTGGTGGAGGAGATCAACAAAACAAAGGGTATGGTTAATTTTTAATGTAGCTTATGTTTGCAAAGAAACAAAATCAAACCAACAAGAAGAAGAAACCAAAAAAGGGCTGTATTAAGGGAGCCCATGTCTTTAGGATAGAATTGAAGTTTCCAGGTATTTGGTCCATGCACCAGCTCCCTGTCATTACAAAGCAGTAATAATTCTGTGATCATGTACTGTTCTTTTTGGAGGACTCTTCTGTATCACTCAGAGATTGGGATCTGATATTTCCACTAACACCTAGAGTTCAGGTTACCCACAGTAGCCATAAGCAGCCATAGTTTGGGGTTGTTTTTAATAGTTTGTAACTTTTCTGAAATCACAGGAGCACCTTTTGACCCAACCTTCACGCTAGGCTGTGCTGTCTCCAATGTTATATGCTCCATCGTCTTTGGGAGACGATATGACTATAAAGACAAGAAGTTCCTGTCCCTGATGAACAATATGAACAACATCTTTGAGATGGTGAACTCCCACTGGGGACAGGTACATCCAGTAGCACTTTCACAGTTGTAACTGTATTGGTCTGGTATTTAGCTTCTCAGAACCCAAAACGCCTAACAGAACAATACAATAATAGGATGCCTTCCCCTCTCCTCCCCTTTTTGGAAAGAAAGGAATTAGATGTAGAAAGGAAAAAGGGGTAAACAACCCAAAGAATAGTCTTGCTTTGATTTGGAAGTTAAAAGAAAAAACTTTAACAATAAATAAAAGGCATTTAAGGTAAGAGGCGTTACAAACAGGTATAGGGAAGGGAAACAAGGTACAATATATATATACAACCAGATTGATGGCAACAGATGGAGACAGATTCAGGAAGGGGTTGTCCCACCATGTGGCAGGGTGGCTACGTGAAAAAAGAAACAGGAGCAGCAGGAAAAAAGGTGGTGCTATCAGGCAGGCAGGTCAAAGAGAAAGAGAGACGGGAAGTTCCTCTGTTTTTATAGGGCATCTAGACAGTAAGGGGGAGTGAGCTAACCACTACACCTGGAGTCAGTTTCAGACCACCCCCAGGGAGGAGTCAGGAGGACCTGGGGTCAGGTTCAGACCACCCCCAGGAGGTTAACCCTTTACAGTAACATTCTCATAGGGGAGCAGGAGGCGTCCCTCCCAATGAAGTCCCATTTCAGTCTTCTAACAAGGCCCTATCAACGCTCTGCTGCACCGGAGGGAATTAATTCAAGAGCAAGAAGCACTCTCACTAATAGAGTTGGATTAGCTAGCTAATTGCAGCTTCCCTCTAGTTCTGAACACCCTTCTTTTCCACCTCTAATGATACTACTAAGCAAGCCCCTGCTGCCTTGTCAAACTGTCCAGCATCATAGCCTTCCTGCTTGGCTCGTTTGAGGGCTTTGTGGCGTTCCCAGAGTTTTTTGCTAATATCAAAGGATCAGGCAATGATCATATTAGAGACCTTGCTGCTTCTTTCCTTCCAGCTCTACCAGATGTTCCCAAATATCCTATACTACTTGCCTGGCCCACACAACAGAATATTTGCAGAATTTGATGCTCTAAAAGCCTTTGTGGCAGAGGAGGTGAAGGTACATCAAGCATCTCTAGATCCCAGCTCCCCTCAGGATTTCATTGACTGCTTCCTCAGCAAAATGGAGGAGGTAAGAGGACATCTTATAGTTCTAACTCATCCCCAAACACATGAGCTCACATGACCTCAAACTCAGCTATGCTGAGCCACTTCTCTCTCCTAAGAAACAGAGATGTGGGGATGACCCTTTCCCACGTGGCTGGGCTGTACAGTGGGAAGACACCAACTGTACCCTAAATATTGTGGTGCTAGAGCTTATAGCTCTGGGTTGCACATTTGCCAGCCACTACCTACAGCTGCTTGGAGAGCAAGACCTTCATCTGCTCTCACCAAAACACAGTGACATTTGCAGTCTAGTCTTGGCAGTTCTTGCACTGGAAAACAGTTGGCATAGCAAGGACAAACGGGCAGCTACATACCACTTGGTGCACAGCTTGAAAGAAGGTTGCTCTGATGTTGAGCTTATCGTATAAAGAGAGCACTGCAATGGTTGCTGCACCTTAGCAGAGGAATGCAACAGCTCAAGGTGAAAAGGCAGGGACAACAACAGAAAGGGGCAGTTTTCTCAACATAGGCATAAAAACAGCATGACCTTTTCCCTAGGAGAAAAATAACCCAGATTCCAGTTTCCACATGAAGAACTTGATAACCAGCACCTTTGATTTGTTCCTTGCTGGAACTGAGACAACCAGCACCACCATAAGATATGGGCTTCTGCTGCTTCTCAAAAACCCAAAGATACAAGGTACCAGTCTGTGACCTTTTACTCTCCAGCTACTCCTTTGGGCTAGGTGTGTGTTTAATACCACTTCCTTCTCTCAGCTTTTATTCTCTCTCTCCTATTTTACTCAAATGAGCAAAGCCTTTGCACCATTGTTCCTCAAGGTGACCATCAGAAATCCCTCAATTTTACTAGTGTCATCATCATCTGCATTCCCCTCACAGCTGGAGACTTTACTCTGTCCAAATCTTCACCTCCCAGCACTCCTATTTAGCCAAGTCACTGGGAGGATACTTTCCATGGGCTCCATGCAGTGGAGCCGTGTTCTAGTCAACTCCAAAACCAACCTTAATGCTCCTGTCATCTGCAGTACTTGCTTTTGGACAGCTTAGGGCAATCTGCTTAAGGTAGGTTTGGGCATACTTATTCTTTTTAAATTTGTACCTCTCAAAACAGAGAAAGTTCAGGAAGAGATTGACCGGGTAATAGGACGATCACGAAAACCTTCTGTGGCAGATCGGACTCAGATGCCCTACACAGATGCAGTGGTCCATGAAATCCAGCGCTTCATCTCCCTCCTTCCCCTAGCTCTCCCTCACACTGTGACCAAAGACACCTGCTTCAGAGAGTACGTCATTCCCAAGGTTAGTAGGCAAGTTCCCTCAAGTTCAACAATGAGGTGACATCACATTTTCTCTTACAAGCCAGAAATGCTATGGTCTGACCTTATTGTCATTCAGCCCTTCAGGAAGATTTTATCCTTAGTCTGAAAGCGAGAGGGAGCATTCAAGAAGAGTAACCAACACCTGTCACTGCTGTGACATCTATCATGGTGTCCCTAAAGCTGCTTTCCCAAAGGAAGGGTGCTCAAAGGGAAACCAAGGGCACTAATAGGGCTGTGCTGTGAAGCTCAATCTTAGCATGGCAGCCAGTCACATTAAACACTCTAACTTGCTTCCCCTTCACTCTCTGCTCTTCTTCATGTGTTACCTCAGGGCACTACAATCTTTCCCGTCCTGAGTTCTGTCCTCCATGATAGTAAGGAGTTTCCGAACCCAAATGACTTTGACCCTGGACATTTCTTAACGGCGAATGGCACCTTTAGAAAGAGCGAGTACTTCATGCCCTTCTCAGCAGGTAAAGCACAGGCTTTCTCTCTCTTCCTCTCTCTGTCAACCTCCTTCTCTAGAACAACCCTGCCTCTTCTCAGCATGGTCCCACTGGTGCTGCCCCACTCTCTGTAAAATTCCTCCTTACTGCTTCTTTTCCCTGCTGCATCTCTCATCTTGTTCAGGTCTGGTGGCTTCTCAAACCCCCTACAAGGAGATGCTGATGTAATTATGTGAATAGGACCCATTGACACTTTTTAAATGCCTGTCGCCTTCCTACAAAGCCCCTAAAGCTACCCTTAACCAATTCATCATTCTGTGATAGCTTCCTTTTTCCCCAGCACTTCTTAAGTACCTCTCAGGCTACATACAACCACTTACCTACCAATAGCCCCAGCCCTCTGCTTTCTCACATGTGTTTTACATCACCTTGCTCTCATCTTGCCTCCTGTGATGCCCTCTTCACATTTAAGACTTTTCCTGCTCTTGTTCTCCCTTCAAACACCCAACAAACTGTCAAGGGCCTTTCTCCAACAAGTTGCCATCCTTAGTAATCCTGAGTCATCTCACTGCTGTGGCTGTATCTGGTAGATAAAACTCAGATCTACTTGGCAGTGCCTGCTGACTGCTGTTTGCCTTTTTCACTTCTAGGGAAGCGAATATGCCCTGGAGAGGGCCTGGCACGCATGGAGATATTCTTATTCACAGCCACTATATTACAGAACTTCACCTTGAAGCCTCTTGTTGACCCCCAGGAACTCGACGTAACTCCAACAATGAGTGGGACAGGCAACGTACCTCCTGCCTATCAGCTCTGTGCTCTGCCCCGCTAAAAAGCAAAAAACCTCCCTCCTACCTGTGGCAGGAGAATTGGCCCGCCTTTCCGAGGTCTCCAGGAAGGCAGCCTCAACACAGATACAGAAACAGAATAGATTTCTTCAAAGCCTTTCAGAACTTCTCCAGAACACTGCAGAGGGAGCCTGAGTGCCATGGCAGCCTACTGCACTGCCACTCTGTCCACAGGCTCTTTGACCTCAGGGGCTACATCAGTTGTGCCTTTCCTTTCTGTCCAAACCTGCTTCTCCCACAGAATTTGTCCCACCAAGAGCAGCATTCATTGCATATGGATAACACTGCATGCATATATGTTAATGACTCAATAAAGAAAAACCTGTTTATGAAGATTTGAGTCATTATTCTCTTTGGGTTGGGACAGCTGCCACATCTGCTTCTCCATATCAGATTAGGTCTGCAGTTCCTGTGGCCAGCACTTTGTGGGAAGGGCTGTCCAGAGCAAGGGTCCCACCTGCTCCAGTCACTAGATTCACTGCTGCTGCCTGCAAGGAGTACAAGGCTAGCTGCAGCACACCACCAGTTTGGAAGGCTCACAGTGTGGGAGGGGAAGGAAGTCTTGCAGCCTGGGGGCTGGCAACAGCAGTATCTGCTGTTCCTGTGGCTGCCAATCCTGCTGTCCAGAGCCAGATGATGGATAGCTGCAGCATCCTTCCTGGAAAAGAGCACTCCCATACAGATCAGAGACTGAACCTTTGGCTGCCTTCATCCCCTTGATGCAATATCTGGCTGCTCTTGGAGGCTTCTCTCATTTCTCAGGCGTTCCATGGTCCAGCCTTTCCACAAACCGGAAATGCTTTCACTATGGCTTTTCTCTGTCCTCCTCCCAACATATCCCCCTCCCAACACATCCCTCAGGCCTTCAGCTCTCCCAGAGGCACCTGTCAGCACAACTCTACTTGTCAGGGTAGCCACTTGACATTCCCACAAGAATCCAGATGGGGCTGCTGAGGAGATTCTGGCTGGTGTCTCCTACCTGAATTACAGACTCACTCCACCTCCCAGCTGACTTGCTAAGGTACAGAGGAGAGAACAGCTGGAGTAAGAGAGAGGATGTTGCAGGTAAGGAACAGCTGAGAATGAAGGGAAGTTGCCACCACAGGGGCTAAATTCTGCAGCTGGAGTTGCATTCTCCTTCCAGTTTCCTTTTATTTCATCTCATTCATGGTCTGGACTTCTTCTGCCAAATGAAGAGTGAATCCCTGTCTTTGGAGGCTGTTGCAAGAAGCTCAAGCAACTGAGTGATGGTGGCTCCAACCAGCTCTCTGACTGCTCTTTTCTATCATAATTATTATAACAACCATAGCATAACAACATTTAGATGTTATTTATTAAAATGAAAGTTAGGAAAACAGCAAAAGCATCTCTTCCAGACATCTTGGGTACTCCAGGGGAGTCCTTTCACTTTTGCATCTCAGAAGACTCATTGCAAACAAGTTCTTTCCCCGTTAAAAGCCTCTTTGTCCTGCCCTCCATAGGAGGGCACAAAAAGAAAACTCTTCTGTTCATAAACTGCAACTGTTTGACCCTTGGTGTCCAGGAAAAGGATTGTAGTTGTTATTTCTGGCCCCAGCCACTATTTGATGCTTTTCTTTCAGTGATAGGGTAGATAGTTTTCATAAATGCATTCTACCCTAGGTGGCTCTCTTTTGGGCTTCTTTGTCTTCATGGGTTTTGATTGCATTTGGATGTTCTGTTTGCAGTGTTTGTCTTCATTTACATAGACACTTGCTGTCCACTGCATCTTGCTCATATGAAAGTCCTAGAGGAATGGTATCATTTTGGTGATGGTTGCCAGAAGGTACTCAGAGACTTAGTGAGTATTGCAGAGAATACAGTATGCAGGAGTTCCCACCTCCCATTGGAAATACTTAGTAGTATTTTGAAGAAACTGTCATATTTGCTTGCATCCCAGGTTCTCCCTCCTCCATCCATTTCTACCCATGCAGGTTGCATCTCTAATGTCTTTGTACTCTAAAACAATGGCAAACCACTGGTGGCTCCTCATCTGGGATTGTGCCAAAGGGATGATCATGCCACCAGAAACAGCAATCATGCAGGAGCCCGAGGCAAGAGTAGAGAGAAAGCCTACCATGAGCTCTCTATTAGTCTAGCACTACTGTTAAGGTCAGTCCTACGCTTAGTAACTCAGCACACGTGCACTATAGAATCACAGAATGGTAAGGTTGGAAGGAGACCTCAAGGATCATCTAGTTCCAACCCCCTGCCATAGGCAGGGACATCTCCCACTAGCACAGGTTACTCAAGGCCTCGTCCAACCTGGCCTTGAACACCTCCAGGGAGGGAGCATCCACAACCTCCCTGGGCAACCTGTTCCAGTGCCTCATCACCCTCACTGTAAAGAACTTCCTCCTGTGTTGAGAATCAGTTAGCGGATGACTTACGCCTGGAGGTCTGGGAGAGGATGATTCATATTCATATTCTTCCTGCCCAGTGGGATGTTGATTCATCTGAAGAAATGAACACAGCAGTGTTGAAGAATATCTAGTTACAATTCACTAACAATTGCATAAAAAAGCACAGGGCAGTGAGAAAACCTTCTGTTACTGAACAGCTCCTGAACTCAGCACATACACTGGGGTAAATAACCACACATGAGATAATATTTGGGACAGTATACAACATATTCTAAGCTAAATGCCAAAATACTTCCATTTGGAACAATCATAGGCTTTGATTGAGGCTTGCCCATTAGAACGACCTCGCAGAGGTGAAAATTGAGTGTCACAAAATAGAAAAATAGAAAAGATTATTTTAACCACCAAGAACTGCAGGTAAATCATCTCCCTCAGTACTTTTACATCTTTCTTTCTGAAGTAAGGAAACATAAAGATCCAAGAACTGGTTAAAAGCATCTGTAAAGTAGCAGAGGAATAAAGGCAAAGGCTCTGTCAATGCTGGGCTGCCAAAGTGGTTCACGGTTTCTTCCTCCACAGGTGAGCTGACTATCCTCTTGGTGAAATGACTATTTTTTTTTCACCCCAGAGGAAGGAAGTGTGGTGCTACGGAACCTCTGACCCTATTCCAGCAATAAGGAGGTAGGCAAGGTGCAGAGCCCCATCCATCCCATGGTCAGAAACACAGGAAATAAAGGTGACCAATCAACCTATCCACCTAGTATCATTTTGGGAGCTAAGTAACACCTTTGTGGAATGAGAGGATCCCTAAATGAAAGATTTCCTGTGGGAAATGACAGAGAAATTCCCTGAAAAGCAATGGTGATAGATTAAATTTGGGAGGTGCCCCTCCAATATTTTTTCACATGAATTTATCTTTCACCCTTATGAACCTACAAATTCTAAGCTGAGGTCCAGCCTTTGAGAGACAGACCAGATAGTCTGAGTGTTTAGGGATGTGGTCCTGGACTTCCTGAAAACTTCAGAGTGTGTTGAACCAGGTTTCTGAGGAGCAGATCTATGCTTAGAAATTGGAAAGCAGTTACCTGATTCCAGCCGTAGTTCTTCCACAGGATAACACAGACCACTGCCAAGATGACTGCAAGGACCAAGGCCAGGAAGCTGGGTATTCCTGCAGATACTCCAACCACCCAGTACTCATACTAACTCACAAAGACAGAGAGGTCAAATGCATGCAGTGTGATCCTTTGCTTTCAGTAGCTGAGTGGGTGCCACACAACAGCAAGAAAAGCCAATGCAAGAACAAAACTGCAGCCCTGGATCAAAAGAGTGGTGCCTAGCCCAGCTGATCTGCATGCTGACACAGAGAGGGGAAGCACAGATTTTATTTCACAGGGAAAACATCTCGTATAATCAAATTGATCCAATAATGAAATAAAAATCTTACCTCAGAAGAACAATTTGCCTGGACAGTTGTGTTTCCAGATGTATGTGCAGAAGTCTAGGAATAAGATGGTTACAGAATGCTTATAAAAAAGTTTTTCATGCAAAGCAAGCAAGGAAAGAAGCTAAGTCAGCAGCTGCACTTAGCAACAACAGCATTGGTCAGTAGGTGCAGAGCACTAAGCTGTACCCTGAGGTCATTGTCTGTATTTACCAGTTGTAAGCAAGAATCTGAATTCTGGTCCTTCCAACAATGGTTCTGACTGAATGGAAGGAGAATACATTTGTTTTGTTCTGTCTTTTTTTTTTTTCTCAAAAAGGAGTGTGAGCCTGGAGAAAAGCATACCCAAGAGATGAGCAGAAATATATGCCAGAGAAGGCTGGATTCAGAAGGAGAAGCAGCATGAAGGGGAGTGGGAAGCCCCACAATGAAATGAGCTTTTGCAATAGTCAGTTCTCTGTTCTGCCTCTGAATGGTCTCTGTGCTTGCCATGATGCTGGAGACAGCTGCCTGCACAGTCTTGCCTGGAAGATCGGTTGGTGCCTTGGCTCACAAATACAAGGCATGCAGTGTGGACCACTGGCAAAAACTGTGTACCCCAAACCAAAACCTTCTGGCTTTCTCTAGGCATTGCAAAATGTTGCACCCAGCTCCAAACAACAAGGCATCTCCAGCATGAAGAACGTCCATCACAGAGGTAGTGGTGACAGCAGGTGCTTCTCTTGTTGAAGTCTTTGCCAAGCTGACCCACCATCTCAAGCCAACACTGCCCCAACTGAGAGCCACAGGACCCAGTGTCCACCCTAGACAGCTGTGGGGAGCACAGACTCTGGGTATGGGCCAGAGCTCAATAGCTGCATGTGCCTCCTTCAAGGACACAGGTTAGTCAGGTTTCCTCTTGCACCCACAGCTAATGGATGCTCTGTTTAGCAAAGAACAATCATGATCAATACCCATCAACCTTTCCAGAGCTCAGGAACCAGAAAAATTGTCCTTTTCAGTTCTAAGAGTAGTTGTGGCTGAACTGATTGTCCCCAATGCTTGTAACTCAGCAGTAAAATGCTGTTGAGCTCTCGCTGGGAAAACCAGAAAGTGTCTGTGTGTCAGAGCAGAGACCACATGTCACAGAAGATCAGGCAGAAAGGTAGGATCAGAAAGCTCAGATCTTTGCATACCTACAGCTTTTTTTTACATGTGTGGAAATCTGGGTACTTTAAGCATCTCACCTGTCCTTAATCTTACAATATAAGGTCAGTGGTATTAGGACAGTCTGTCAGAGAAGATCCACCTCAGCACCCACCCACAAAAGCAACAATTTATTTTCCAGAGTCACAACACCAGCTCTTACGGGTAAATATGATGGTGAGAGTTCAGTTGACTCTCATCTTATGCAGTGTACTTACTGAATGTACAGTTGTGTTGTAAAATAGTGAGAAAGATGTTGCCTCCTGCAGAGAAAGAAAAGAAAAAACACATGAAGACAACCAGAACTAAATATTAGCAAACAGGAGATGCCCCCATCCAGGTGTGGGACCAGGAAGGAGTGCTTCTAAGTTACTGGAAATGATGACACAAGAACATACCAGTTTGAGCTGAACAGAGAAGGCATGCTAGTTACTCCAGACAAAACAAAACCCTTGCCATGCTGTTGACAAGAGCGTTATGAGAAAAAACATAATCTGGTTTGTCTGAAATGTTTATACTGTGCATGGCCTCTGATGAGGCAGGGTCTTATCATTTAATGCATTTACCCTGATGGCTCCCCAGTGAGAAAGGGTAAGGCTTTTAACCCCATTGTGGCTTGGGAGAGAAAGTACAGTGGTAGCTTGTAAAACAGCCAATACTTGCAGCTGCAGCCCTTGAGTCCTAAACTGATCACACATACTTGCTTCTGTTTATTTAAGGACAGTTGAATAGGATAGAAACACAAACGCCTTCTTAACTAAGTTGTTTCCATACACAGAAAGGGAGGGATTCAGAACAATCTCTGCTAGATGTGTCGTCTGTCATCTGGGATATAGAAACTGTCATCCAGGAGGAATGTAGAAAGAAGCTTGGAGATAGCTGAAATCTGCTTTTAACCTTTTCTGCTAGTGCAATTCTACTGCTAGAGCAATACCGGGTGATTGCCTGTAAAGATCCGGTGCCAGTGACAGTGTTGGGAATGGTACTATGGAGAAGCTTAGCTTCAGAGATGGGTTATCAGGACAAGCAGTACAGAAGCCTCTCCTTGCCTATAACTGAGGGCTAAGTAAGTATGCACATATGTACCAAACAGCTGTTTTAAGACACTTCAATTCAGTGTTATTCCTGAACCCCATCCAGTCCCAGAAATGTGGCAATTAAATAAACTAGAGTGGAAGAGCAAAGCTGCTGAAGTCTCTCTTGGAACTGAAAACTCTGTTACTCTGGAACATGATAGGAAAAGGCTGAAAGAGCTTTGCTTTGTATCTGCAGAAAGCCAGTAGAGGAGTTGCTGCAGGACGTTCTGCTGTCTTGCACTGAGGAGGGCCTGGGTACTTCAGAACAAGGTCAGTCCAGCAAAAGCTTGCCAGTAAAAGTTTGAAAGGGAAGAGAGAGGAGATGAAAAAATGCAGTCAACACACACCCAGCAATCAGACTATCTGGACTTACTTCTTTTTACCACAGACTCTTATCATCAACTCTCCAACATATGGATAATATTCCCTTTGCTTTAGCTGTTCTTGTACTTGCTCAAACTGTGATTGCTCATGGGCAGAGACCATCTCCCCTTCTGTGCCTACACAGCTCCAGGGGTTAAGACTTGGCCAGCTTGTGGATGGAGCTGGCACTGGGTACATGCCTTTCACTATGTAGGGCTATGGAAGGGAAAGAAAGGGAGATTCCAAGGGTACCAACATACGGAAGTGAAAGAAGATCTACAGAGGTTAGAAGGACCAAGGCCACTAATCTATTACTCGTTTTTATGTGTTTAACAAGTAACTTTGTGCTGCAATCTCCTGGCTCTGTTGCTCATTCAATATCCTTTGAGAGCAAGATTTCAGTGAATGCTAATGGAATTAATTCATGATTACATTTCAGAAGAGAATGCTGCTCTAGTCTCAGAGCCAGCTAGCCACTGGGAATAAGGTTTCACTCACAGCCACTTTAACCTGGCCACTTCTAAAGAGATTGTGTCCATCTCCCAGGACAGGAAATCTCCACAAGAAGGGTTCACTGCATGATCCACGGCACAAGACTCTCTGCTCTGGCTGCCCCTAAGACCAGGAAATACCTACGGAACAGAAAAGCTGAGGCAGATGTTAAAAGCAGGTGTCTGAAAGCATTGGTTGCATAGTAAGGAAATGCAGAGCTAACTAAGGAGCCAGTTTGATTGATCTGGTTGCGTCAGAGAATGGGAGGGCTAAATATTCCCAGACAGCTTTTCATTAAACAGCTAAGTGGTCCAGCGGTTTCACCTGTGCTGTACTCTGACCTCCCCCTGCTACTTTCATCTAAACAAGACCCAGCCCGCTCGACAGGATGACTCCCACTCACCATTTTGCTCTTCTCCCCAAGAAATTCCTGCATGAACAGCAGACTGTCTGATGCCAGAGTTAGTGCTTCTTTCAGATCAATTTCTCTCCCTGCTGAAAACTGAACTGCAAACCTGCAAAAGAGGAAGAGATGATGGCATTCCTCTTGGGATGACTCAGACAACCTGGCTGGGCCCCAGCACATCTGATTGAGCCAGATCACTGCCAAGGGCAGGGTCTGGCATGTGCCTGGAAAGCTGGGCTTGTGGCAAATAAAACTACTCTGAGAGCATGATATGTACCACAAATTAACCTAAGGAGAATCCTGCTGTTGCTTTCTAAGGCTCACACCTTGTCTGCCAGAGCACATTTACTGGAAATACCTGTACAAAGTAAAGGATTTCTGCCAGCTTGATGCAGGGACCAGTAAGCCTGTCTCGTCTGAGGTGTTGCTCTTTGTCTGAATTGTGTTGTAGCACTTGGTATTTGTGTTTTTAAGGATGAAGAATCTCTTGGCAGGCAATGGATATATCCTGCAGCTTCTCATATGTGGTGACTGGACAGTCCTTCTGTGCTTTCTGGAAAATGAAGTCCTGTTTCTAAATATAACCAGAGAAATGAGGACTGACCATGTCACACGGTACTGGTGGCAGGCAGTCAGTGTGGAAGGGGACATTAAGGGAACATGAGAGTTGAACATCAGGGAAGACATAAGCCTGCAAATTATATTTGCGCATACAATAAATGCACACAGTAAGAACCTATCTCACTGCAACTGCAAATGTCTGTGTGTTTCTCTAACAGGTGTGACTCCAGTTCACATTTCGCTTTCTATTTTCCCTCCTTTTTCTCCACCAGCTTCACTTGGGCTGCATAATTTCTAGTATTTCAATATTTCTTTGGACTGTGATTGAAGGCTTCTGGCCTTTGTTTTTGAAATTATGTGCACCTGATGACTTGACTGTCAGCCTTCAGGTTCATTCTAGGGTTATACCATGCCTAGATACTTTAGTACAGGAGGCTACATGGTGACACTCATTCCTTACTTCATCTCCACTGCTGCTTTGCCTATAGAAACAGCTGGGAAGAAATTCAGTCACCATGAAGGTTTGAATGGCACACAGCAGGAAATATTCTGTGTAGTGTGAGATGCCTGAACTGGGTACGTGTTGAGGAAAGGATACAGATATGATGCTTAGCAAGCAAAACAGACATCAAACAGTGGACAAAAAGAGGAAGAAAAGCCTTTTAGGTGCTGCCTAGGGACTGAACATCTTGCTGCCACAGTGTGGACCTCGACTCTGCAGTAGGGAGCACCTGGTTTGTGCTCATCCTGCTGTCCTTCACACAGGAGTTTCATGTCTCAGGACCTTAGGGACCTGTGGTTGAAAGCTATATTCTGTAGTGTAGTAAATGAGCCTCCACTTTAGAAGTCTACTTACTGCTTCCCAAATCCCTAATGTTTGTGGCTGCAGATCTGCATCTCAGCCCATTAAAGCACAAGTGCAGAACACGAAACAGTGATGCAGCCCTTTGGCTTACCAACTTGTTCCTCTGCCTCACTTTGTTAATGCACACTTGATTGCAAAAGCCAAGTTCAAGGAAAACTCACTTCCTGCAAGAGAGTAAATCCCACCCAGTATTAGCAGTAGACACAAACAACAGTTGGCAGATCAATGAACATATAAACAAATTTCCTTTGAGGAGTTGGTAAAAGCATGCATACAACAGAACGTGCAACTGAATCAACAGTCTTTAATGAATGCAGAGACTCATTCTGGGCACAGGTACATTCGTGACTACTCCCAGACTCCTGCTCACCTCCCACTCTTAGAAGTTATTTTAGTTAGTGAAATGTAAAACCACAGAAAGACCAGAATACTTATGCATATCTTAAAGGGTATGACTTTTTTTTCTTTTTTTTTCTTAAGAAACTTCCACACATTTAGAATTATTGACTGTTAAGTGCAGTCAGTACAGCAGAAATATTCTATACAATCATTGGTTGGAATGCACAGTACAACAGTTGCGAGCACATTGTCACAAGAGACACCTGCATGAATGCTAACATGCGTAGTAGATCTGTCAAACCACATTGCAGGTATCTGCAATGAACCAGACTGGGGAAGATGGCAAATTACCAAAGCACAGAACAGGTATGTTAAAGTACTTGGGAAGATCCTACAGTCACTTCTCTCCAGAGCCATTGCTCCCATTAGAGGGCCAGGAATCCTGAACCACTTCTTGCCATCTGAAACTCTCCTTCTGTTTAGCAGGGACTGGTATTAAACTTTTATTCCCAGACTTCAGTCACTGTGATTTTGCTTGAGCAGGGGCAAAGAAGAGAAGGACACAGACCCCATCTAGCACAGCTCACTTCCCCAGACCTGCGTGATCAAACAGTTTGAGATCAGAGATTTTGCCTGTAAAAAGGCCACAAAACTTGAAAAGATGAACAAAACAGAGCTAAAAATCCAAACCAGAAACAACATGGTTTTATACAGCCTGCAATAAAGCTATAGACAATAGTACAGTATTCTTCACATGACACTTATTAAGGCTTTGACTATTGGTCTTCTACATGCACATTTTATATACATATAATCTTGTATGTGTATAAATTACTTAATTTTTCTTGTTCTAAGCAAGAAAATATTTTCATGCATTTGCTTCTCCTAGTATTCACAACACTTGGACCATATTCTGTTCAAGGACTTCTGGAGAGGGCTGGGTCCATTTATTTACCCATCTGTAAATGCCCTCATCTCCAGGAATGTCATTTGTGCCTGACAGTAGCACTGGCCCCACACTTCTCCGTAGTCATACACCAGAGAGGAGGTGTCGCCCCGGAGCCTGACAGTACACTGGTTATGTAAACATAGTAATCCTTGGATTATAAATACTTTATTAAAGCTAACATACCTCAGCTTTTAGCTCATAATTGCCCATGAGTGCCTTGATGAAATATCATTCTGAATAAAGTTTTTTTTTCTTTCCATATCAACAGTTATAGAAGCTTCCCCATATAGCACTCCAAAAGCAGTTTTCCCTACTTTTTCCCAAAGAAGTGTCAAGCTAACTGTTAATTCAGCAAGTCCATGGCTCAGTAGCTTCCATGTACATCAATAACTGCAACACAGAGCATGCCTGAGCCCTATAACTCAAAGTGCTTAAGTCACCATCTTGCTTCCCCACCTGCCATGAAATTAAGAGACTGGGCCATGGGCTAGAGAGGAACAGAGAAGGAAGCAGAAACCAGCAGAGCTCTCCTATTCCTAGTCCCATGCCTGGAGCTTGCACATATAACAGGTTCCCAGAGCTCCCTTGTAGCATGGCCTGTGTCCATTTGACTCAGAGACACTTTGATTACCTCTAGCTCAGTGTTTCCTTCAGTGAGATGTCTTGGGGAGAGCAGCTCTGCTGTGAAAAGGAAGGACTCATATGGAAACAATACTAAGGAAAGGAAGCAGTGTAAAGAAGGCTAAGAAAGCAAACATAAGTGGAATGAGAAGGACGGAGAGATTCCTTTTTGAAGACAAGGCCTGAGCTGCTGCATCAGCCTTCTGAGCTGCCTTGCCTGGTAGCGTTACTGGAGCATGCTGTCAGTTCTCCAGTTGTTAAAGCTTTGCCAGTACATAGTCATGCCTTGTACCACAGCACTTCCCTGTCAGCCACTACTTTTCCACTGGCCACTGTGTCAAAGTACATCTATTCAACATATACCATGACAAAGACTGCAACTCAAGCACTGGGTCCTTCTCATTCACCATAATCCAAGTAGCTAGCAGTCCTAAAGGGACAATTGTCCCTGTGCCCCTGCCTATATTTCAATCCACAATAACCAAGGAGATAAAAATATGGGACAGGAGTGATGGAATTCCAGCCACCTGGTTATTCACTTAGTGCACTGAGTACTTTAGGGTGGTAGGAAATAGTGGGTGGCTCCTAAGGTCCTTTGAGAAAATCCTACTGAGTGGCCAGTCACACCACTTGGTCAAGAAAATGTGTTCAGACAGGTCATGTGTAAATGCTTAGGAAATGTCATCTAGAAACAAGATATTCAGGAGATGAAGGCTTTTCTCAGTTCAGTCTCAGTTTTGACTCTGAACTATGGCAAGCTGTGCAAAATACAATGCTTATGCCCTGGTAGGTATGATTAAAAGACAATTTTTGGTTGTGGGTATGTTAACAAGAAAGGATCATGCTAATAATTTCAGAAGCAAACATTTGAGATTGGATTTATAGCTACAGCAAATACTGCACACTGCTTCTGGCCAGTTGCACAGAGGCTTGTTAAAAAAAGAAAAAAAAAAAAAGAAAAAAACTCAAACAAAAACCCAACAACAAAACTCAAAACAAAAAACAAAGATCACAGTCAAATATCTTAATCTTTAGATGGGAGTGTCTATGAGGAGCAGTCAAACTACTTTCTCATGTGCAATGCATCCTGAAATTTGGTACTTATGTATTGGGCATGAAAGCCTTTCTTGTTGATGGTGTCATCTGTGTGGAATCGAATCATGATGGAATCTCCTGCAGAGTAGATTTCTTCTAGAGGCTGCAGAAAAGAAGACAGCACAGAGTTGTCAAGTTTGCAGGCTAAACTGTGGTGCTAGAACTTAAGCTCACAGACTGGTCAAGAAAAACAGACAGCAAGTGTTCAGTACCTCCTGCCCTGTTCTCACATCCCTTATTCTCCCTTTATGTTTGAAGACTGATGCCAATTCACCCTATAATCCCAATTCTTCCAGTTGTTTTTCGTAAGTCACATTCACAGGACTCCCTGGATGTTCCTGTTCCATTCTTCTATGTTTTCTTTAATTAACCATAATTCTTTAAGGATATGATACAACTTAAACTGGGCCTGTTTGGCAGCTAGGGCCTTCTCAGGGTACATTAGTGGCAAAATAGCCACCTATCTTACATGTTAACTATGGTTATCTTCCCTACTGCTGTTACCTGCTACAACCTCTCTCTGCTTCTCTGCAGGACCCACACTTTCCCAGCCATACCGCATTTGCCAGTGTGCAGGCAGGTAGATTACTGCCCTGCTGCTCTGAACTTCTTCACCCCAAGTTGCTACATCTGTGTTTATTTTCCAGACCATTTCCTCAGTTTGCAACAATTGTTCCCAAACACCTGCACCTTAGATGTCTCTCTTTAAAAGCATTAAGAACCTTCTCTGTTGCTGAAGTCCTGGAGCAATTGAATACAGAACTTCTGATTTTAAATGCCACACACTACTGTTCACACTAACAGTCACTCGAACTGTGGCACTAACAGTCACGCTAACTGTTATCACACAGATAACAGTTTAGGAGACAACATGCCACCCTGCAGTAAACAGGCAACTCTGCAAGTCCCTCCACCTTTCAACCTTGCCATTACATGGCTGGAATGTGACTTGGATTCAGGCAAAAAGTGACTGAGGATGACACTGGCCTTTGGAAGCTGTTTCTAGCATCTGCACAACGTTTTTGTTGCTAGGCTGAGGCACAGCAGTGCCCTAGGCTAACAAGGGCAAGCCACTCAGCAGGGTTTTCAGACCAACTCTGTGCATCAGATGAAATGACTATCATCTCTAGCAACAGGAAAAGCAGCAAAACCTAGACACACAGGGCGTTCTCATTATCGGCAGGAAAGAGCTGCCCCTCTCCCAAAAGCATATGACAGTATCCTTCTTTGCCACTTCTAGTTAGGCTTATGAAATCACCACCACCACAGCTTACCCCTGAGCCACAGAAGCGTCCCAGACGGGGAGCAGTGCTGTCATAACCATCATAAATCTCCATGTAGTCATACCCACAGTCAGCCTCCTCCTCGATCTCAAATATCTGGAATATCAGCTCCACCCCATAACCATCTTCAGCTACAATCACCCATTCACAGTTTGCTTGACCTGGGTAGTTGTTGTCCCCAAATTGAGCATGGGAATATAGGTCTTTAGTTTGTACTTCAGCCTTTAAGAGCCCACCACACTCTGGAGGAAGAAAAGAGCACAAAACAGTCTCATCAAAGGTCCTGCCACAAAACAAAGACTCACCATCCAAAATTTGGGCTAGCTATAGGGAGAGAAGACCTCCAGCATGACACCCATATACAACAGGGAAGTTAATTAACCACTGCACCAAACTTTTGTAAACCACCAGAGTATTTTCCAGTCACCCACGAATCAATCCATTGACCAACACAGCACAAAGAATTCTGGTCCTTTTGGTACAGAACTGAAGGAAAAGAGATAAACTGGCAGGATGGGATTTCTGCCACACTATGCTCTAGAAAAATGTATTATCTTATAGAGTGGTTGTGAAAAGGAAAACTTAACACGTTCTTTGCACATGGTCTGCACCTGAAATTCTGACTTCAAGTATTTTACCACATTAAAAAGCACATTAAAAATCTAGGGATCAAGATAATCCTTTTCTGCCCACGCATTGCACAAAGGTAGTCCCATGCTTGCACAAAACACGTGTGCTTTTGTGCAGAGTTTCCCTGCAGCCAGTTAGGAAGATTCCTCCTCCACAGTCTCTCATGCTCAGAGAGACATTTCGGCTGCTTACAGAAGCAGGTATTTAAAAAAAGTGAACCCTGGTACAACACACCCACCTCTGGGCTGCCAAAGAGAGATCGAGCTTGCTGTGTTGGTCCACAACAAATATCTGCTTCCACCATAACCAGCCTGTTCCATGTGTGGGCCAATACATTGGATACATCACCTCATTTTTTGAGGGTTGATGAGGAACAGAATGGGTTGCTGTTCAACCAAACACCTTCAATTTAAACAGAAATGAGCAGGAATGTCTGACATCAAGAAAACTCTGAGCTAATAAAGAAGTCAGCATTTATAGCATGGTGAAAATAATAGTCTGGGAACAGGTTAGCACAATTTACAACTACTTAATATTCAGGCTAATGAGAGAAAAGTGTGCCTCATTTTTCCTGGTAAACAACACAGTGAGATTTGATGACATCACACTGGGGGACTAGCAATCAACCAGCTTACCTGTGCTATGCTTTGCTTGGAAACCCTTTCTTTGCACAGAAGCATCAGAGTAAAATCTGAGGAACATCTTGTTGGTAGAAGCCACTACAGGGTCTGGTTTCTTGCTGCCACAGAAACGACCAAGGACAGGTGACTTGCTGTTTGGCCCATCATACATTTCCAAGCGGTCATAGGCACATTCTTGGTGCTGTTCAATCTCAAAGTCATTGAAGGTCTACAGTAAGAATAAGAGAATTGGGACAGACATTTATAAATCTGAGTATGAGTTTAGCAGAGAATGAAATGCCAAGTGAGAGCTGGGTGACATATGCCTTTCCCACAAACTGGAACGGAAGAGTGGTACTTTCAAACAAAAGTGATCTCTGAGTGGCAAAGATCAAAAGTTCATTTGAATACATCGTGTAACCTTAGTTTTGCTGCCTCACATGAGTGCATGACAGTTTCTGCCTTATATACTCATATTCCTGCCACTAACCACCCCTACCTCGTACAGAGTGGGCAGTTCTTTAATCCTACTTCCACTGAGCACAGGGATCAAGGTGTTATTTCCCCCAGTGCATGGGCCATCTGCACAACCCTGGATGTGTCCTGCCATAAGGATAAGGCCATCCTGTAAAACAGAACTGATGCTTCTCCTTTAGAGGGGCTGCAGATTGGTTTTGCCACCACCTTATGCAGAGATGGTCCATACAGAGTGGGTTATGAGAAGGGGTAGGGGTGGGAGGGCATCTTAGACTTTCTGTTAATAGAGAAAGCAATGCTCCACATCTTCCAGAGTCTCCTCCAAGCTGCCTCGCCCCTACCTCATGTCCCCCTGAGACTTTCCATTCTTTTGCAGGACAGGGACAGCCTCCCAGGATGCCCTTCTTCAAGCACCCCACACAGGACCTACAAGGCTCAACCTCCCACTCACACAGTGTCAGAGGAAAGTTACTGAAGTTCTCCACAATCCAGTCTGTTTGCCCCCTCATGTCCCCACTCACTAGTTACTCACTACTTTCACTCGGTGACCAGGCATTGCGGAGATGTCCCAGGTGCACTCTTTCCGGCTGGGGTACTTGTCAGGCCAGTTTGGACTGCTCATTGTTCCCTCTGCAGCACTGAGCTTGTGCTCACAACCAGCTTGGAAGAGAGATCACAAGATGCAGGCATCAAGGCAGGTCTCACATGGGAACCATGTAACATCCTGTATGCTCCTCTCTGCCCACTGAGACCCTCCACAGGGCAGAAACAGGGAACAAGAATTTTCAGTATTACTGCACAGTTCCGATAGGTTTATCTAATTTTTTTTTGACCTAACTTGGCAAACTGGTGAAATGGACCACTCATAATGGACTCGGTAACTTCATCCACCTCTTCACTCCCAAATATAATCTCTTATACTTTGTTTGCCCTGTTTCCTGTGACATGGTGCCCAACCTCTCCACCATGTTGGCTCTGGTGCTATCTCAGCCTTTACTTGTTTTGCTGACTTGGAAACCTGAATCACTTCATGGAGAGATCAGACAAGGATCACAGATCATACATAGGAAGGCCATGGCAGCACACATCAGGGATAGGGGTGAAGGAAGCGAAGTAGTTTTGGCAGCAGTAATTGGTTAGACCAGCCCATCTTTTATCTTCTTACTGAAACCAAATAATTAAATGAAGCAGCAGTGACTAATCTAATGATGATGTCCCATAACTGCTCCTTTTGCTAGTCCAACTTTTCCCCCCATGNAAGCGAAGTAGTTTTGGCAGCAGTAATTGGTTAGACCAGCCCATCTTTTATCTTCTTACTGAAACCAAATAATTAAATGAAGCAGCAGTGACTAATCTAATGATGATGTCCCATAACTGCTCCTTTTGCTAGTCCAACTTTTCCCCCCATGGCATATAAAGGGACAGACTTGTGAATGGATCCAGCTCAAAATGAGTTGTCTTATTCCTTTTTCTAGGTACTTTTTTATCTAGCTGGGGCTTTTTCAGTGCCCCAGTCTGGTATGTTGCATAAACATCTAACACCAGGCAGGACTCACACTGGCTCAAGCTGTGTTTGAAGAACCTTGTCTTTCCTGATGGCAGGGAATGGGGACCTTACCTTCTTTACAATCATGACCATTTTCATGCAGCATGAAGCCATTTCTGCACTGGCATATGTAGCTCCCAAACGTGTTGATACATTCATGCTGGCAGCCACCATTGTCTTTGGAGCATTCATCCTTGTCTGGTCAGGATCAAACCAACAAACATGGAGCTGGCAGTGAGAAACAGACTACTGCAGTAGTATGGGAATTCCATACTCAGACTGGCAGATACCAGTGCAAACCCAAAACCTCTGCTGCTGGATTAGTCCAGTCATCTTTTGAGCCCCAATACAATTCTCTTTCATTCCATAAAACACATCATAAACACATTTAATTATACAAGGTAGGTTTGAATGGTGAAAGACTCTTATCTAAAATACACCTATAGCAATGTCTCATTCTTTCAGAATGGAGTCCAGGAAATGTATCACACAAATTCAGCAGTCTGGGCAAAAATTTACCAGATAGTCTTTATACTTTCAAGTTTCCAACTTCTGATAAGCCTCCATCTTGGACCAGTTCTGTATGAGAGCACACGGTATGAGCTGCTCCCCGAAGCTGAAATATGCCCCAGTGGAAGTTCATTCCCATATGTCTGAGACTATGCATTCCTGAATCTCATTGTTCTGCCCACAGTATCTACTCCTCATGGTTTCCCACCAAATTTAGTTTATGAGCAGTTCATCTCTAATTTTTCTTGGGCAAGTGCCCTCCTTGAGCCTAATTAACCTCATCTGTGTCCACACTCCCAAATGTATTTCTAATTGAAACATACACCACCTTGGCCTTCCTTTTAGATTTAATAAGCCAAACCCCTAGCCCTGATTCTGGTTTGCAACTGTCTTAATTCAAGGCCATTTTGCCTGATCATCCTCTTCAAAAAATTAATATTCCTCAGTCTGTGCTGAAAACGCAGCATGAAATTGAGTTCCCACTTCTATATGCACCCACCAGAACTGCCTCCTAACAAGGCACATCATATCAAGAGCTATTAAGGGCTCAGAACAGAGGATTACAAACTTCCACTAGCTTGTCCTGCTAGTGTGAGAAGAACTGCTATATAGAAGACTTCTGGAAGTTTTCTAACTCTTCTAGTTTCAGAGGAAAAAGGTTTTCTTTAATGACTCCAGTGACAGATCTAACTTCTAGGATCAGGTTCCCCATTGCTTCCTACTGTGAAAGAGCTTGCTGATGCCACACTATGAAATAAGACCGTACACTGCACCATGTCAGGCTCTGCCTGATTTGACAGGAAACTGAAGGAAATTCACCAAACCCAAAATGTTCAAGAGGAAATGACTAAGTGAGTGAAAGAATATGACCACATACCAGAGAAGTAATGAACTTTAAAGCCTTTCTTGGAGACTGTGTTGTCTGATTTGAACTCCAGTCTCATGTTGTTGCTGTATGATGTGATTACTTCAGGCTTCTCTGAGCCACAGAATTTGCCGTGAAGCTTGGAGTCGGAAGGCAACCCACTGCGGACCTCAACATAGTCATATTTACAGACCTGCCAAGTGAGAAAGAGATTTCTCAGCTCTGTAGACTTTGAACAGAGCATTTCAGTGTAAGGGGACAGAGGCTTGACTGACAGGGAACAGAGAGCACCTTATACTCAAACCACTCCCAGCTTCCCCAGATTCTTCTCTGTCAGTGTTCTCACTTACTTTCCTTGCTGTTCTGGTCTTACAGTATGAGCATGTTTATCGGAATTCCATTTGCTTTAGCTAAAATAATTACTCCCACCTGATCTAAGAACCTGTCAGTGTTGAACAAACTTCAGCAGCCTGCCAAATGAAGAAAGAGCAACTGCTCCCGTTTGCAGCAAGGAAAGCAAGACCTGAATCCTTTGTTTAAAATCCATCCTGCCCTTGACAGGGCATAGAACAGTCTCTTTTACTGGTTATTTTTGTATCCTTGAAGAACTCTATTTCATGGTTCATTTCCAAATATTTTCTTGCAAAGGCAGTTCTGGGAAGGGGTGGGGGGGAGGGGATGGGACGGCTATTAGGTATGGAAAACACTACAATTACACAAAACTGGTAGAAACAAGAAGTCCATTTGTAAAAGAACAGCTTCAATCCTTCCACTCCATTGAGAAAGCAAGTCCAGAATTCAAGTAGAATAATCGCTATTATTGGGCTATTACATTAGGGGCAGGGAAACAAGCAAAAGCTCCACCAGCAGAGAGAAAGTCTCCTCTTCCATGTACCCCAAGGATTTATCTGGTTCTGAGCTAGCCAATAATCACACCTCTGAGATGCAGGGACTGGTTACGTACATCATTGCCTTCCAGCTCAAACACTTCGAACTGCAGAGAGATCCGGTACTGGGCTGGAGCTACCACCTGCCAGACGCAGTTTTTGTTAGTAGGATATTCCTTGGGCCATCCAGGGCTAGTAATGGTCCCATTGAGCTTGGTGATGAAGCCCCCACAGGCAGCTGGAGAGGCAATAAATGAACACAAGTTTTACTTGGTTCTGTACAGACACACAGATTGGGCCATGCTGTTAGCTAGGAAATGAATCAGATCCTGGTTGGTAGCACATTTCAAATCCCAGTTTCCAGAAAAGATTTAAAATGCTGGGGGCTCTGGAGACAATAGAAATGTCACCTGCTGTAAATCACCAGTAAAACACACACAGCCAGGTTATGGCCCTGAGAGCCACTGAAATAGTATAAAATTGATCTCACTTTTAGTCTATAGCCTTGGGCTTACTATGGATCCATTGACTTGACATGCACAATAAAGGCCAGTTTGATAAATTCAGCCTTTTTATTTCAAGTTTATCAGCAATGGAATAATTGGAAGGTAATGGAATCCTAGGGAAGGCACCCCTGTCAGCTCTTCAATGACTTATTAGATGGGGACCACATCTTCTCCAGGAAAAGTAGAAGACAAAGCTAAACTTAGCTTCATTATCTCATTTTCTTAAAAAAGTTAGGACACCTCATCTTCATCCTCTTGTGGGAGGGCATGGCTTTTACCTCAAAAGAATCAATCTGTTTGCTCTTCTTCTGCAAAACTGTATTTGCGATGAAGTAATTTTTTTCTTGCTGTTCCTTCGGATTAATGAGATATAATCACATGTTCAAGACCCACAGGGATAAAAGCTTTCTGCATCTTGTTCCCAGCATCATTTTGCATTAATATAACTAATCCAACAGAGTAGCTTCAATACAAAAAAAAATGTGCAATAATCTTATTTGGAAAAACAAAAGCAATTTACTCTAATGTGCACCAGTACAATTTCAAAGACTATCCTTCCTGTATTGCCCACAAATGAAGTTTAAAACAAGAGGTTAAGGTGAAGTTTAAAAAATGCTTGCCAAGCTATACTAACTGGTTTGCTCAAAATTGCAAGAAATTATTTTTAAAAAATAAAGCAAAGCTTCCAAAAGTCTTTCAGACACACCTGACTCTCCCCTCACCAAGTGGACAGCAACGTTTGACAAAAGCAGAAGTCTGGGCAAACCAGGTGAGTTTGAGAGCACCAAGCACAATGTGTGCTGATTCCTACATGCAGAGCTAAGAGACAAAACCAGTGATCGAATTCTCATCACACTAACAGCTGTATTGTTGGTGGGAGCAAGCAGCAAGAGATTAACTTATGACTAGAAAGCTGACAGAAACAGTTTCTGTCGAAGATAAGTTTGGTTTTTTTTTTTCTACTCCACAACAGAAAAAAAAAGGGATCTGACACCTCAATATGGAGAATATCTGTTTTCCATCCTGGCAAAACATTAATTTCCTTTTGCAGAATAAAATATTATTTAAAAAAAAAATCAGCCTTGGATAGGAGTTACTCAGTTGTCAGGTTGTAATGCCTTCTTATGCTGCACTATGGGAGATCTGGTCTAATCAGAGATCTTTGAGCAGGAAGGAGATGTTTAGTATATTTTCAGTTTTTCAGCTAAAACTTTATTTTCAGTGGAAGATGTTGGCAAAAAGAAAATTTTCAGATGGGAGAATATAGAGAGAAACAAAGAGGATGTAAGGGCAAGGAAAATCATCACCAAGCTTGTTCAATATCAATATCAGCTGTAGCACCCATCCTATAGACAGATGCCTCAATCTGTAGGTTGCTCACCTTCACAGCTCTTTTTATCAGCTGTCAACTCATATCCAGGCTCACAGGTGCATTTGTAGCTGCCCAGCGTGTTCTCACAGTGCTGCTCACACCCACCATTGTCTGGCAGAGAACATTCATCCATCTCTGTCAGGAGAAAACCAGAACATTTCACACTTTCCCAACCACCCCAACCCCCTCATATTCCTCAGGAAACACTTCTACACAGGACCAGAACACTGGCTGGCAAGCTGAGCCCATAGAGCAGGCACTGCAGCAAACCTCACAAGGGCTAAAGCACTCCTACCATCAAAAACTCAAATTACTACAATTACTGTTACTAGTCAAGAGCGTTTTTCTAGACAGAAGCAGAAAACCATGGTCTGATATGAAAAAAATATACTGCATTTTGTTCTCATTTGGATTTTATTTATTTGTTTTGTTTTCCAAATTTCTCATGGTTCCCAATGAATTGAGCTATCAAGAACCAGCCCACTATTGTGCCCACAGTAATGGAGCTGTGGGAGACCATACCCCACTGAGGAGGGTGCAGCAAAGAGCTGGCAGAATGGGCAAGTAGTTCTTCATTTTCATAGAGACATGAAGTCTTGCTACCCTGGACTCTGAAGTCACATTCTTTCAATCAAGTCTCAACAGTTTGAACTGACATTTTAATATATAGATTTCCGGATGTACTGACTTCCCACCTTGGCTTCTGATTCCATGTGCATCCCTTAATAGTGGTTTTATTAGCATCGTCATGGTGGGTTGGTCTCAGCTAGCAGCCAAACTCCCACTCAGCTGCTTGCTCACTCCTGGGTCCCCCTACTCCAGTGGAATGGGGGGAGAAAAAAAAATGAAGAACAGAAGCAAGAAATCTCCTGGGCTGAGACAGGGAAACTACTCACCATCTACTGTCATGGACCAAACAGTCAGCTTTGAGGAATTTAACTTGATTTATGGCCAAATAATATAAATATTTTAATACTGATCTGGATAGTGGGAAACAAAACCAAAACCTAAACCATCCTCCCCCACAAAAAAACCCCAAACTAAAGCAAACACCTCCCTCAAACACTTAAAAAAAAAAGGGGGGGGTGGGGGAAACTTTAAAACACTCAGCGAAAACATCTTTCTGCTCTTTCCCAGGCTCAGCATTACTCCAGACTCCTCTTCCCCTGCCTTGTAATACCACAGCTCACAGTCCCTTTGTAAAGCCATGAGTACATAAAGGCAGGAGCGGAAGGGGAGGGTAAATCTGAATGCAAGTTAAGAATCTTCCTATTTGATCTATGTAGCATTAATTATACTAGGTGTAGATGTCAAAGTATTGGCAGTGGAAGGCTGTAGGAGATACCCTATCCCACACAGCTGGGAGCTACAGTCTGTATAGGACTTCACCGCTAATTCCTTCTCATACTTTCCCCATGTTTCAGCACGGGTCCTTCACAGGTTGCAGGGAATACTTCCTCTGCCATGAAGTACCTCCACCTTCTCTTCCTCTGACTCTAGTGTTATCACAGAATCACAAAACTTTAGAGGTTGGAAGGAACCTCCAGAGATCATTGAGTCCAACCTCCCTGCCAAGGTAGGATCATCTAGGGTAGTTCACACAGGAATGTATCCAGGTTGGTTTTGAAATTCTCCAGAGAAGGAGACTCCACAACCTCTCTGGGAAGCCTGTTCCAGTGCTCTGTCGCCCTCACTGTGAAGTTTCTCCTCATGTTGAGGTGAAACCTTCTGTTCCAATTTGTAGCTATTGCTCCTCATCTTATTGCTGCTGACCAGAGAAAAGAGATTGGCCCCATCCACTTGACACCCACCCCAATCATTCTCGTGGTTGTCCGATGGACTCTCTCCAGCAGGTGCCTGTCTCTCTTGAACTGGGGAGCCCAAAACTGGACACAGTATTCCAGGTGTGGTCTCACCAGGGCAGAGTAGATGGGGAGAAGAACCTCCCTAGACCTGCTGGCCACATTTTTCCTGATGCACCCCGGGATGCTGTTGGCTCTGTTGGCCACAAGGGCATATTGCTGGCCTATGCAGTACTTGCTGTCCACCAGCACTCCAAGGTCTTTCTCCATGGAACTGCTTTCCAGTAGGACAGCCTCCAACCTGTACTGGTGCCTGTTGTTATTCCTTCCCAGATGCACAACCCTGCACTTGTCCTTATTGAACTTCATAAGGTTTGCCTTCACCCAGTGTTCCAGCCTGTCCAGATCTTGTTGGATAGCAGCACAGCCTGACAGACTGTTGGCCACCCCCCCACCCCCCAGCTTTGTATTATCGGTGCACTTGCTGAGGGTACACTCATTGTCCTCAACCAGGTTGTTGATAAAGACATTGAACAAAACTGGACCCAATACCGATCCCTGGAGAACACCACTGGCTACAGGCCTCCAACATGATTCTGTGCCATTGATGACAACTCTCTGCGCTCTGTTGTGGAGCCAGTTTTCAATCCACCTCACAGACCACACCTCATAAAATTATCTCTGCTGTTTCACACTTCTTGTTCCTTCCTCCTCTTCTAAGTGAAATATTCTGTTTTATTCTATTGGTAACACTGTCTTCCTACAAAGCCTTCCCTCAGTCAGGAACCTTCCACTGCAACAGTTTCAGTACAAACAAATTTTATTTCCTGGTTTCTGTTTGTGGATTTGTTGTGGAGCGAGCAGAGTGTTTCTTTACTGTTCCATGCCTGGGTACAGATTTAATAGTTTCTAATCTGGATGCAAAATCACCTGCTTAAGAGTTAAGAAGCTGTAATTCCTATGATCATCAAAACCTACTGTGTAACTTTCTTTGCCTACAAACTTGCAAGAGAACCTCAGATTCCACAGGATGACTTGCTGGAGCCCGAGAAGTCTCCATGTAGTGTTAAACCTGGGAAGACACATATGCCACAGTCTTGCACTATCAGCGCCTGACAGGGGCCTTTAGGAAGCATTCTCGTGATTTTATGGAATCTGAGAAATTTAAACAAGGAAGTTTAGGCACTGTGAGATTTGGTCAGGGACCGGAATTAAATACTGCAATATTTGCCAATGATCTTGCCATCGCCCTTTGTCACAGCCTGTTAGGATCTCTCAAATGTACTAGGTAATGTAGTCTGAATTAAACTTTATTTAACTAATTATTTTCTTTTTTTGTTGTTGGTGGGGGTTTTTTTCAGTTTTGTTTCTGTGTGCACAAGTGCACAGATAAAGAATTACTGGTTACAGATTATGAAACCTTATGACTTGAATGGCAAATAAGAAATTCACATAATAGACTAATCTGAGCTCCATCATGTTTGTTTTATTTCTTGATGAGCTCATGAAATCAAGACTAATACACAGCACATTGTCCTCTAAATTTGGAGATTCAAATGAACTGTGACACCATTAACACAGGACAAAAATTAAAGCAGAAATAAACACAGGACTTAAGCAATCCAAATATTGGCATTGGAGCTAATATTTCTGCACAAACGTCACTGAACCCAAGGGAAACATAACAATCTACCTTACAGCTCCACAGGTATTTTCCCAAGTGTTCTTGCCTGTATCAAGTTACCAGGATGCTGGTAAAGGACCATGTCTCAGGTCCAGCTATTAAGAAAAATCTTAATCTTATTCACATCTTCCTGAAGAGGATTTCAGTTTAGGAAGATATTTGTCTTTCCAAGCACTCAGAAATTAACCCTGGGAGTCTACTTGCATTCAAACCTTCACTCTCTCCAGAAACTTCTTTTGGGATAAAACTTAAACAGAAAGTNAGTGTGGGGAGGTGGGTAACTCCCAAACCATCACACTTTTCCACACTCTTTTTTAAGTCCCAGTACTTTTTTGGAAAATGTCAGCATCCCCTGGCATAGACAAATGGAGGTCACATTCTGTCCAGCTGTCCAATACAAGGTGTTAATGCCTGTGCTGATACTGACCCAGTACGTTTCCTTTCTGTCTTAACCAGGGAAATGATGTTCATGCCTAAGCATCAAACCCCTCTACACTCTGAAAGCAATTTGCATACAAACTCAATAGTGGAGGTTGTATAGACAAGTCTAACAGCTCTTGATTACAAGTATATGCAAAGGTAACTGATCACTTTGGGGCAGAAGTTGGTTAACAGATGAATGGTCCCCAGCTTTGACCTTGAGAGGTACTAGATCACGTACCTTTAAAAAAATTTGCTGCAAAGCCTGCTTTATTGATGGTTGCATCAGATGCAAACTTCATCCATATTTTATTTGAGCTGGATTTGATATCTTCTGGCTTCTCATAGCCACAGAAATGACCAATCAGGGGGCTGTATTCAGTGAGGCCATCTCGGATCTCCAGGTAGTCGTAAGAACATGCATCGTGCCACTCAATCTGCAAAGGGAAAAGAACGTGCCTGTAGCTCACTAGCATGAGTACTGTGAGTCAGGCTCGAGACCCAGTTAGACTTTGTCCAGAGATCAGCTTCCAAAGGAGCATCCAAACAGCTGGTCACAGGTAGGTAGTTGCCTCATGGCTGTCACTGAGCAATCCTGCAGATGAAATCACATTCAAGCCCAAGCACATCTCAGTTCGATTGCTATTTCACAGATATGCACTGTAAGGAACAGAGCAGAACAACTAAAAGCAAAAGTTTCAAGGAATAGCTGTGGGGTCATAGCTAGCAAATAGTGGTGTCAGCCCTTTCCAGAGCAAGCATCGTTAAGTGTTCACAAGACACTTGTGAACCAATGATATAGATGGAATTTATGCACTAATCCAGGTCCTGTTTGCTTCTGTCTGTGAGTTATACATCAATAGTCAGAAACAGGTCACTGGGCACCTAGATAAGAGTGCAACACATCCTATAATCAGTCAGAGAACACCATTTTCTGAGCTTCTCAAAGCCTGTCTGACACATGGCAACATTATGTTTCTCTGGAGAGTCCACAAACATATTGCAATCTGCCAAACCTTTGCAACAATAACAGGAGGTTTTTCTTGCCTGAATTATGACCATTACATTTCATTTCACCAGAGCAAAAATCTAAGGACTCACAAATCCCTACTTAAAAACATCAAGAGTTCAGGGCCCTTCTGATTCTCTTTGTCGAGAGTCAGCTTTTGAAAACTCATCATATTTAAAACTTGGTCTCAAAATCTTTGAGCAAAACTCTGGTAAGGAGAAATGATCTCCTGAAATAGTAAAAAGAAAGATAGATATATATTTTAACTTTTCATTTTATATTATTATTTAAATCATTATTTGCATCACTTTCTTCTTAACTTTAAAGACCCTATAGAGGGAAAATAATATCCATAATATATAAGATACAATGACATTTCTCACCTCAAAGGCTTGGAATGTTATTCCTATATGAAAGCCCTCAGAAACTGTGATCTTCCAGATGCACTCTTTGGAAGGTCTGTAGTCATCTGGGTAATTGGGAGATTGGATCTGGCCAGTATCTTTGTGAATTTCTCCACCACAAATAGCTTCATAAAAAAAAACAAACAGCAAAACCACAAGATTGCAGGTGTTTCCTTAGGTAAAGCCTGCTCCATACTTAGTCTTCTCCCTCATCCAAATCCGTGTCAATATCACTTACTACACAAAGGCAGCACAAAAAGTCATGTATGTATGTATGTGTGTATATATATGTATATATNATATACATACATACATATATATATATACATATATATATATATATACACATACATATATATACACACATTAAAAAAAAAATTGTCCTGGTGAGAGTGTATCTTCTCTTGCTGCGCAACCTCCTTGGGAGGTGAATTCAATGGGACAGAGAATTTTTATGGGTTTGTGTGTTTCACGCTCCGGATCACCTTTATAACTGCTTTAAACCTGCTAACAGAAGTAAGGACCAAGAAAAGCTGGCCAAACAAAAACCAAACCCAAATAAAAAACAGTTGCAAATTTNATCCCTACTTAAAAACATCAAGAGTTCAGGGCCCTTCTGATTCTCTTTGTCGAGAGTCAGCTTTTGAAAACTCATCATATTTAAAACTTGGTCTCAAAATCTTTGAGCAAAACTCTGGTAAGGAGAAATGATCTCCTGAAATAGTAAAAAGAAAGATAGATATATATTTTAACTTTTCATTTTATATTATTATTTAAATCATTATTTGCATCACTTTCTTCTTAACTTTAAAGACCCTATAGAGGGAAAATAATATCCATAATATATAAGATACAATGACATTTCTCACCTCAAAGGCTTGGAATGTTATTCCTATATGAAAGCCCTCAGAAACTGTGATCTTCCAGATGCACTCTTTGGAAGGTCTGTAGTCATCTGGGTAATTGGGAGATTGGATCTGGCCAGTATCTTTGTGAATTTCTCCACCACAAATAGCTTCATAAAAAAAAACAAACAGCAAAACCACAAGATTGCAGGTGTTTCCTTAGGTAAAGCCTGCTCCATACTTAGTCTTCTCCCTCATCCAAATCCGTGTCAATATCACTTACTACACAAAGGCAGCACAAAAAGTCATGTATGTATGTATGTGTGTATATATATGTATATATATATATATATATATATATACACATACACACACACACACATACATATATATACACACATAAAAAAAAAAATTGTCCTGGTGAGAGTGTATCTTCTCTTGCTGCGCAACCTCCTTGGGAGGTGAATTCAATGGGACAGAGAATTTTTATGGGTTTGTGTGTTTCACGCTCCGGATCACCTTTATAACTGCTTTAAACCTGCTAACAGAAGTAAGGACCAAGAAAAGCTGGCCGAAACACCCAACCAACCAAACAAAAACCAAACCCAAATAAAAAACAGTTGCAAATTTAATCCAGCCACACGATGGCAGTATTAACAAGCGCGAATTGAGCTGTTCACCAAGAGACCACAAGGCTCACTGCTGTGCATGGAAAAAGTTTTGTGCTAAACATAAAAATGAGCAAGTTTAGAGGCCAAGAACGGAAAATTTAATGAAAATCTAGTTTAAACACAAAACGGTCAGACTTTAAAGACAATAGCAGTCCTGCATAATTACCTTCAAGGTTATGTCACAAACAAGAGTAAGATCACAGGCTAAAACCTGTTACATCATGATGAACACGCATCTGCAGAAGGCATATGGATGTTTCTGTGTGTTTAAAGTCAAGCAAACAAAAACCACTGACAGTAAGTACAAGAGAGATAGCACTGCAATGACACCTGCCAGATATCAATCATCTTCATGCATTGCATTAGCAATTCAGATCTGGGTCTCCCTATACTGTCCTGGAAATTGCTTACATTGGGTAACATCTTGATTTTGCCTTCTAAGCTGCTAAAATTTAACTGTGACCTAATTAAAAAAACTATTCCACTAGTGCAGTGCTAACTTCTTTCCTAGAGAATCAGTGATAAAGCACCATTAAATAGCCATATTCGAAATTCACCTGAAGAGCACAATTTAGATTGCAGTTTGAGGTCATATATTCAGAGCTACGAGAGGTACTCGAGAAAATCTCTGGCGGACCCTGTAGGGAAATGTCTCCCTCCCCCTACAAGAGCAGAGAACTGACTTTTTTTTTTTTTTTTTTTTTTCCCCTCTCTAACAGCCATAAACCTGTCAGCCAGCAAACAGCATTTTCTCTATGGAAAGAACATCTGCTGACAGAGCCTGACAAAGCAACAATGATGACAAATTCCAGGCTGCCAGCACTGTGTAGGGCAAAACCACCAGCACCTTCCCATCTTGAATGTGATGAAGGAACAGGAACAGTACAACTGAACTATGAGGACAGTTTCACTACATTAACTGTCCTGTAGTATCAAGTAATTCTCCCTTCATGTGGCTACATACTTCTCACTTTCCAGGGCCCAGACCAGGATGAATTAAAATTCAAATCAAATTCAAATCCAAGCCCACATATCTTTCAAAGTTCACAGGCACAAGCATTTTCATCCACCTTCACTAAAGCAGAGGACAGAGAAGCAGTGATAAAACCCATTTTGTCTCTTCAGTATCCAAGGGAGAAGAGTTCAAAAGAAAGGAGCTAAACAGCCATGCAGAGAGGTTTTCAACAAAAATGGAGAGAAAATTAAACACCGATAAACAGTTGATTAAATTAAACAATCGATAGAAAACTAAATATTTAAGAGCAATCCCTTCTTACCCTTATTGCCTACTCAAAGAAGTCACAAAACAGCTGAGCAAGCTACCTGACCACCAAGGAAAGAAACATGTTGTTACCAGATCTTGAGTCAGAGGGAAATAAGGACTAAGGAAGATTTCTGGAAACTCTCCCATTTCAACAAGTGAACTATGGAGAGAGTCTGCTGTTCTAACAAGAAGAGGCTGAGCTAAGAAAAGAACAATGCAATAGGCCATCATTGTTTCTGGGGTACAAGCTGGCTTCTACCAGTTACACTCTGCACTTACTCTTGGGCTTAGCTCTAGATTTCATAACTTTCCAGTGAAAAGCTTCCTGCAGAAAAGGGTTACATAAAAAGCCAGAGTCTTGAAGAGACAGGAAAATACAAACAGCTGGAGGGATGTTAAGTTTGACCACTAGATGCACATTCCACTTTCACTTGCTCTTCTCAAAAGCCAAGTTAAGCAGGCATTGCTCATGTTTACTGAACCTTTAGGAGTCATTTATAAATCAATAGGAAAGTTATCAAGAGGAAAAAAAAAGTTTTGCAAAGGGACTTTGGCATGTAGCCAGTGTTAAAACATTGGAAACTTTTTTTTCTTTCAATACCATTTAGCAATATGAAGTATGATGCATAACAAAGAACAAAGAAGTTGCTTCCCAAAAAAACATTCCTCACTTTTAATTTTTTTTTTTAATTAAAGCAGATATCACTGGGGAATAACACACTGTGAGAATTAACATGAGGAGCCCACCAAAACAATAAGCCAAAAAAAAAATAATCTATAAATTCATAAGAAATATACTACTTTGATCACTTCTAATTACAACAAACTACCATAAAAAGGGTGTTATAAACTATATAGTTGAGGCAACAGCTGCTTCTCAGGAAAGACTGAGAAAAAAAAAAATTAAAAAAATCAGGCGAGCCACCTCTGTCTCTGGGGCAACAATTCCTGTAGAAATGAGATATTTCTCCTGTGAAACAGATTTGCAGCCCCACACTGTTGTGAATCCTTTATATGCTTTATCTGCACTTTCCCAACAGTCCCTTGTTGTCTTCATTTCCCTCTGTTAGTATCATTATTCATGAATATATTGGACACTTGGGCACTGGACTTCCAGCGTCATGCTTGTTTCCGTGGCTGAAGAAAGAAGATGATGCAATGTCAGTACCACTAGAGTCAATACTGCAGACAACACTGTACTTGCAAGAAAATGCCTGTTTCACAAAGAAGGCTTTTAATATATATTAGAATAATTATTGTAAAAATTAAGCATATATGAGGAAGGGATGTTAATTATTTATTAGTGACTTTGGCAATATTGCTCCTCCACTGAAGTAGTTTCACCATTCCAGTGCCATGCAAGTTTTCAAAGCACTCGACCTGCAGAAGATCTGACATGCTAATTCCTAGTCTTCTGTAAGTAAAACATACCAAGGAGAAACTGAAGAACAGTCTTTGCATTTGAGAATAAAAACCAACAAAAACAGTAACAAAAACAACAAAAAAACTGCATTAAGTGATACAAAATATATGATCTGAAAATAACTTTGCCTGCTAAATTACTGGAAGGAACTCCTCATCACTGCTGCTTGCAGGGGCTGATTAGGGCAAACAGCCCCATGAATGGAAGCTATTGCTCTGTGCTGCCATCCTGTCATCCTCCCAAAAATGTGATGATCTCTTTGGAAGACCCATACTTTGCTGAGACAGCGTGCAAGATCTACCAATTCCCAAAAAAACAAGAGCAGGAGCTGTATCTAACCACACCATGAAACTTCTGCTAATCCCATGAACCCCTACATCCTGTTCTGGCTGCTCCATGCATCACGACAAGCTTCTAGCTAAGGAAGGGCTGTACCTTCATAGACCGCAAAGAAGCCTTTGCCCAGGATGTTACTGCTGCTCCGGAACTCAATCCACAGCCTGCTGTCCGTGGAGATTACTGCTTCAGGGACCTTCTCACCACAAAATCTACCTAAAAGGCAGGAAAAAGACAATCAAGATCTGGCTGATGGACAGCACAGCACACACCTGTGGCTCCACAAAATGAAGAGTCTGTGGTTAAAGGAGCTGTGCTTGTGTAAAACACCCTTGCACTCCCACCGCTTGTGCTTTCGAATTAATATCTGTGTTGCCTTTCCCTCCCTCCTTAATTCACTTTAATTATTAAGTGAATAACAATTTTCTTCATCTGGGAGCAGAATTTGGTAGTGACAGATGCAGCTTCTATTGCCCTGGGAAATTCAAAAGGGCTCAGTTTGATCACATAATTGGGCAAATAAACTGCAAGTGTGGAGAACCATTCCCTGTCCTTCTAGAGATGTGACATGAGGGAACATCCTTTTCCCCTGCTAGGCCTTGGAAACTTCTTCAGCATTTTTTGCCCAAGAGAAGACTGTCCAAGTCAAACTGAGTGCCGGATGTGGCTGTGCTGATGAGAAAATGTCTCATCCTCTGCTCTCTTCTTGGTTAAGCCTCTGCAGGCTTTCTTTTGAGAGAAAGAGACCAAGAGCCTCTTGCACTAGCAATAGTAAATATTGACATCCTGCCACTCAGATGAATTCTGAAACAGAATACCTGCAGATGGTGTCTGCAGTACAACCAACCTCAACTAGCTTGATTTCATGCCCTGCTACCTGCTGAGTCAGAAGCTTCTCAGAAAAACAGAGCAAGCACCCAGAATGCACTGAGAGCATACTTTCCTTCAGCAAGGCTATATATTTAATTCAGTTCCTCAGGGTGATAGGAATCCTGCCACTTCTGGCTCTGCCTGCCTACCTGTACTACTTGGCAGCCTCAGAAAGGCTGTAACTTTTCTTCAAGGGTGCAGGAGCTATGGCTCTTTGACAGGGCAAATCAGATGAATTTCAAACTTTGTTTCTCTTTAATGGCAATTTACCTACCAGCATTTCTCCTATGTGATCTGGTATAGGTGATCCTGCTCTGACAAGGGGTTTGGACTGACAATCTTTCAAGGTCCCTTCCAGCCCCTGACATTCTGTGATTCTGTGATTTCTCTCTTGTAGAGTCACCTATCCAAGCATTATCTCAGACTCTAGCTTCACTTCAATACTCAGTACTAAGCCTCTGTGTCCCCAAGCTACCCAGAGCTTTTGGGGAAGTGTGACAGGCCCTGCAGTGTACCAATAGTGTCTCCAATCTCCACTCCCAAAGAGGACTGTAACAAACAGCATCAGCACTGCAAAGCTCCTTCCCCTTGGGTCACTGAGCAACTGCCTCCTGGATTTAGACCTGGAGTTTAATAAGGGTGTCAAGGAGAGGAAAAGCAGATGAGGAACAAGAATGAGCAAACTCCGCAGTGTGTGATAAAGGGCCTATTCATAAAGTCATACACCATTTAAAGGCTGGGTTTTCACACACTTCCCTGGGAAAATATGCAGTGCACATGTATTTTTTTCCTCTATGAGAGAAGTCCATGCTTTCACAATTCACACTAATCCCCCTCCCCACCCCCCACTGAACTGCCGTCTGTCTGCCTTTTCCGAGCTAATTTCATGGGCTTAGCCCCTTGCGGGAGCCGTGGCCACTCATGCAAGATCTCCTTCCAGATGGAAACACTCCTGAGTCCACCTGCAGAAGTGGGATAGAGAGGTGCTTGGCTTCTGAAATGCTTTTAAATTACCCGGCAGAGAAAAATAAATAATGAGGAGTTAAGCCGCAGCTGCTGGAGCAATGTTACCTGAGGCACGTGCAGCAGAGAACAGCAACGAATGCTGCCAACCTCAGAACAGGCAGGAAGCAGTAAAACTGGCTGTCAGTTCTGCTCTGAAAGGAAGATCCACAGAAATCTCTAGAGAGCATACCTTCATCCTCAGCACTTCACCTTGTGGAGTGATATGGATGGAGGGCTGTGATGTCCAGTGAGGCCAAAAGGAGCCCCCAGATCTCTCCAAGTCCACTGACTCCATGCTGACTAACCCAGTCCAGTGCTGCAGCATGGGGCACAGCATCTCTAACAAAGCTGGTGATGCTACACATCTTGATTGCTTCTTTCCTTTCAGGCAGAAGGGGTTGCTTGCTGCAGTGCAGCATGTTACATGTTGGAACACTGAGGTTAGAGCATGGAGTCAGGTTCAGAGCCATTGGCAAAGCATGTGGGACTCCTGACTGCTGACTCAGGGTAACAAGATGACTTACAATTATGAAAATGGGAGTGGGAAGAACTGAGAGGACACAGAGAAGATGCACCTCCTTGAGATCTTTGGGTTTGGGATCACAGGAGAGCCCTTGCACAGTCTGACACCATAGTCGTGGTCTAACGAGTTTCCTGCTAGAAGTACAGAGGCTCAACATACAGACTACTGACTGTATTTGCAAACACATACACTTGAGAAATAATGGCAGAAGTTTGGGCCAGGAGCTGTATGGCTTCAACATTTTGATTACCTGACAGTTCCACCCTGGTCTTAGGAAAAAGCAGTAACAAAACTCCAGAGACTACGTTTTCAGTCCCAGCCATGTCTCTGATTAACTTCCCTCTCTGCCTCACTTCTCAGGCTTGAAGAGGAAGGAACAGTCTTTGTTACCAAAGAGCTGAGATCATGGATCATTTGGTGTGAATACAGCAGAGCAACGTCTCCAGAGACATTAACAGATGGACAATGCACCAGCCAGATGCAGGCTCCTTCCAGGTAAAGGCAGGCTTCTGTTTGTTACCACCACAAACACCCTCTCCCCAGAAACATCATTAAAATGAGATGACTACTCACCCAGTAATGGAGCCTTCCTCCAGTAGCCATCACGCACCTCCACATAATCATACCAGCAAAGGCGACTTTTAAACAGGTCCATGGATGTGAAGTTTAACATAATCTGAAAGCAGAGAGTACACACCTCTCTTTGGCAATGAGGCTACTTTAAAGAGGATGCCCTACAGATTACATGCTTTCCCTCTGCTGCAGTGCTGCCTAAGTGAGTATGCAGGAAAAAACAGTCGGACAGTTGACTGGATTTTTTTAATCAGCTTTCCTCAAAAAAGAAAGGCTTTGAAAGAAACAGTGAAAGTACACAACAGAAGACAGTACTTTACAGTCCATTCTGTAATTCAGTCACTGCTCCTCATTACTAAAAAGATACTTAGAAAAAGCCTAAATTGTTTGGTTTTTTGGGGGGGAGGAGTTGTTTTTGTTTTGTTTTAATTAAAAATGTAATCTTTAGTTTTGATTAAGGTGTACACCATAGAGAAATACACTGCCCCAAAACACAGATGTCTATATACCCTTATGGAAATGGTGCTTGTATGAAATAGCTACTTTTGCTGACAAGTTGCCACATTCTGCCAACAACACTCATATCATCACCATGGATGCATCTGCGTTCAGTGGCTTTAGAGCAGAACTCAGCATTAAAATTTTATCCCTTTGATCTCCTTCGCCTGTAACATGGAACACAGGCCTTGCTCTCAGCCTACAGAAGTCACTGACGAGGTGTACTTTGTGGCATTTCTTGTCCCTACAAGATTTGACCCATGTATTAGTTCATGTCTATAGTCTGCCATAGAAATGTTAGATTAAAATAGGTACTTTGCCCCAAAGCCCTGGCTGGATGTGCAGAGGGCAGTCTGCAATCATGGTTGTTTAGGTCTGTTGCCCTTTAAGAAGACCATAAAGACAAAGTCCTCTTCCAATCGGTGTGCAGCATTTTTATTTCTACTCCCCAAAAGGAGTAAATATAATTTCTGTCTTCTGTTTCTGGGTGGCTCATGTCCCTAAACCAGCACAATAAGGATGTCATTTCCTTTGTTCACACTTCTGCAGTTTTTCTAACTTTGGACAGCAATAGGAGACTCATCTGTTTCTATGCTGTACAGTATCTGTACTAAGCTGACGCCTCAGTGCTATGATGCTACTTTGTACCAGTTGCTGCATTTGATGAAACAGGTTAAGTTGAAGCATTTGACCCAAATGTGATTTTTTTTTTTTTTTTTTTTTTTAACATTAGTGGTTCAGCATTTGGGTTCTGGATCCTATTCAGTACAACTCTTCTAAGAGGTTGAGAGATGAAGGGAGAATTTACAATACGATTTACACTGCAAAGCTGAGTGCCATAATTTCCAAACCAGGATGGCTCTTGGCACCTTTAACCCTGTGGAAGCTCTTCCTGTAGTTGTGGCAGGAGCTTAGCATTGCACAGGACTGGGCTTGTATGTGGCTGAACTAAGTCTCAGAGGAAGACAGCTGCTGTAAAATAAAGTGAGTTCTGCAATTCTTTGAGTCTCAAGTGCATCTCAAGGGTGGTCCTCAGCAAAGCCACTCTGCCGAGGAGCTGCCAAGCTGGGCTGTGCATTCTTGAAGCCTAGTACAGCATGAAAGGTCTAAAGGGCTGGTGTTAGTGGATTAAGGAAAGATTTCATTTCCACAGGAAGATCAATAAAACAAAAGGAGCTAGGAAGAAAGTGGACAGGGTGGGTGATTGATGCACAGTGGGGCTCAGCATTTCAAGGTGGGAAGCAGGAGACTCCTGACAGGGACATTATGCCTGTATGACAGGGGCAGGCCACTGATGTCATTCATGGTTCCTCAGCTCCTTTGGGGACCCTAGTTTTGCTGGCATAATTTGTCTAATTCATCTGACCAGGACCTGACTTTGAAAGTTGAGCTCAGACAGTGTTAGTGGGTAGCAAGAAATGTCCATGCAGAGTTCAACCTCACATTGAGAAGAAGGCTCAGAGATGAACACACAACTTAGATCTGTGAGGGGGGGTCTGCTCCAGCATTATCTCTTCTCTCTTTAGTAGCATATATTCCTGACCCCATTTCTGGGAGGACAGTGATGGTACTTAGGAGCCTTTCCAGGCTCCATTCCTGAACTCCAGGCATGTAGAGATCTTTCAGCATCTGCTAACACTGTCATCACAGGCAAAATTGCATGCAAGGCAAATGCAGAGAACGCCTCATGCTGGTGTTGCACCTACCTTCTCGCCTGGGGTCACTGAGATCCTCCAGACACAGTGGGAATAGGAGGGGTAGCCATTTGGAAAGCCAGGAGCTGAGAAATTCCCTGTTGAGTCCTGCAAGGTTTCTCCACAAGCTGTGGAAAAGGGGAAAAAATTACAGCAACAGGGAGTGACTCTCTGGAAGAAATTATCATCTAACAAAACGCTTGTATATGTGTACAGGCTGGTGGCTGGTACTCTAAGGATGGTCATTCATTGTACTAGCCAAAGGTCCCTGACCAAAGAGGTAACATAAAATCTGTCAGAATTACTAGGATAGAAGATGATCGCAAGCGCACAGAGGAATCAGCTTTCAAAAAAGCACCCTTCTTCCATCATCTTTCTTCCACACTTTCAGGATTCAGGCCTACTGAGGAATATCTAATCCACTAATCAAATGCAAAATATTAACCCCACCCCACCTCAGAATTCCAAGATTGCTGCTAGCAAATCTGTTTTCCTTCATTACAACCTGCTCAATGAAGTTCTCCTTAATTCCATTGTTAAGAATAATTTTTTTAATAATTTTTTTTTTTTTTGAGTTAGGATATTTTAACAAAAGCAGGGCAAGCCCCACTGCCCTCATGTTTTGGCTATCCAGCATCTACCCTGCTGTAGGATAAAACATACACAGGATAAAACGTGAGCCCTACAGATCACTCTGCTCTCCACCTTTCCTGTTTTCGTGGCCTGCTGCAGTTGATGAAATGAAAAGATCCCAGAGTGACATTTTGGAAGAAAGTAATATACACACATATATGCTCCATTAGGGAACTGCAGCTTCCAACATCTGGGAAAACCATGACTACTGTAGTTCCTGCTCTTTGAGCCAGGAGGACTGAGCTGGCACAAAAAGTGACCATTTACATCTGCAGAGCAGCTGACTGGCTAGGTGGGAGGATCACAAATATCGAGGGTCCAGTTTCCTTCAGAGTGCTTGCTTGACACAGGTAAACACCTATAACAAGGAGCAGGGACCTTGGCTCGCTTGCTTATCCAGTTGTTTTTCCAGTTTCTTAACCTGCTGGTGTTATAATGCTGCCCTTGTCCTCAACTTGGTTTCCTCAGCGACAGTAAGGCAGGTCCCAAAAATCCCTCATTAGGCAGCAGCACTTTGGAAGATCCAACAAGGCAAGTATCTGGCTCTCTTTCTCATGGAAATGACAGGGGATGTTTCTCTGCCTGATGCTATCACACACTCACTAGTTTTTCAGCCATGATTACATTTAGATGGGTGGATCAGAAGTTAGAAGTGAAAAGAGACTGATCCCATAAAAAAAGTTTAGTATCTTCAAAAAGGGGAGGGGGAGTCACCTAAGTCAGAATTTCTTAATTTTCCTGATGTATTTTGATCCACAGCTTGGCAGATCAGACTAGATGAACAATAAGCAAGGACACAAAACAGGGTTTTGCCCAGCCAAACAGCTCATAGGGGTGCTCTGGAAGGTGGAGTCACTCCTCTGAACAAGTTGCACATATTTCAAGGCAGAGGTCAGTGTGGGATCTGACAAAGTGGTTCCTGTCAGGAAAGTCAAAGGTATTTTAAACTACTAGAAAAAAAGCACCACTGGCAGAACAGGCAAGTAAATGTACACACCTACCCCAGAGGAATCAAGAAGATAAATGAAAGCTTTACATCTCTACATTACTCCTTCCTTCTCAAGTGGTTTTGAGCCCTGAGAACCTTCCATACCATGCAACTATAAAGGTTTTGCTTCAGTCTTCAGAAATAGCTACTATCCTCCCCACCTCTCCCAAAACGTTTGACAGGCGATGCTGCCTATATTCTTCAGGTGGGCAGACAGAGATGCTTGTAAAGGGTGATGGTCTGGCATGAACTGGAGAAATTTGGACTTCTACCTCTTGCAAAGATGCCTTGTTTTCTATGTCAGAATCTGTTAGGATAATTTCGGGTGCCAGGGTGCTCCCAGGACCCTCAACCAGGAAATGCATGCAGATAAATTTCTCAAAGAAGCTGAGTACCAGTCATACTTGTTCTGAGGACAGGCAGGCACTCTTCAGCTGATCGTCTGGCATGATCATCAATGCATAGTCTGGTGTGGCCACTACCTTAGGATGGTTCTAGAAATGCCAACATATGACAAGGTGTCCCAATAAAGAGGGAATTCCAATCCATAGCTCACTAAGACAACTTCTCTGCTCAGAAGTACATTTAAACAAATAAAAAATTATGAAGAGAGCTGTAAATCACTGGGAACACATACCGCAGAACCATAATGACACAGGACAAAGGGCTGCCCTCAGCCAGAGTGAACGTTTCCAACAGCACAGACTTAACTTCTTAACTGTAATTATACAGTTCCTGGCAAGACTATGTAATTATGGAACAGGTACTAAAGTATCTGCTAACAAACAATACACTGCTAAAACATCATGAAAGGAGACCTAGCTAACTATCCATACCTTGCAGAGAAAGCTCTCCACACATGCTGGGAGAGGCTGGCCTTTCATTGTAGAGGAGAGTGATTCCTTGCATGTGCAGGTGGAAGCATGATAAAAATGAGCAATGCATATTTGTGTGTAGAGCACAATACTTGCAGAGTACACCAAAAGCAATACAACTGTACTCCACTTAGTAGAAAAGAAGCCAACAGGTCTAACAAGACTAGTGTTTGGTACTTCTGGGATCAAAAAACATGATTTGAGGTGATTTTCCCCCATGGTGAGGAGGCTGTTGCACACACAAGTATCTAGAAGAGAATAGGTGAAAAGCAGAGAAGGTGAGTGCTTCAGAAATAACATAATTTAAGTATCTGAGTGACAGACACTTACTGCTCATCAGCTGATTATTGGTATGTCTTTTTGAAAATGCACAGAGGATTGGATGAGATGATACAAGGCTTATCATGGTGATACTATCGTATCATGGTGACTACATTCACCAAATCCTCAACCATGCAGCTGTATCAAATCCAGCATTTACTACTAAAGTAGAAGAATGCATCTTGCCTTCCAGAAATTCCTTCAGCAAATTTCATTTGGATTCACCTAGCTTGGCACTAACTTCAACCCAGAAGGTATGAGCTTTGCGGATTTAAGAGGAATTTAAAAACAGCAGGGTTTTAGAATCAAAAAGCTAAGCCAGCCCTAACTATCTAATGAGTTAGAGAGCCCTATGTCTTACAATAGACACAGCAGTCATTCTGGCTTGTACCAGTGTGTGATTGTAACTCATCCTCCACCAGGCTACCTCTTTTTGGGGGAAACTTTATCAGGCACTCTCACATGGGGTCTCTCTAGAATGGAACCCATCTGCCATTCTGAATTATGTGGTTGCATTTTAGGTAAAAGTCCTCAGCTGAGAACTTTTGGCTGCTGAACAACATTGTCCTTAACATAAAATCTCATTCAGATCCTGCTTGAACACAGAATTCTAGTCCTTTGGTTCTGAACTCCCATGCTTCGCATTTTGCAGAGGAAGAAAACTTCTCAAGCTATAGATGCAAATGGGAGATGAAGATGTCAACATCATTAAATACACTGCACCCTTTCTCTTCAAATGCAACCTGCGTATAACCCCAAAGCAAACACACACACACAAAAAAATAAAAGAGAGAGAGAACAAAACCAAAACAAAATAGATTTGAAGGAAATATGTTTAGTAGACCTAAAGTTCTAATAGTTCTGGTGACAAATATGTTCTGAACTACAATAACCTCTACTAAAGCTTTGTGGAAAAAATCCTAAAAATTATGAAAGTTCTACTTTGCAAGTGGGAAACTTAAGACTCTGAAGGGTCCTCATTTTAAAGAAAGTTGGGTTTTTAGCTTTAACCTTGAGCCAAAGTAGCTTTTCAGCTTGCCTCAAGATATCCGAACCTGTAATTGATGCTTTCAGCTGTGGGAATGAAAAGCCTGCTTGGACTAAGTTTGACACAGTAAAAAACAAACAAACAAAACACCCAACAAAACCACGGCACAAGGCATTCCTAATTTTTTAAATGAGTATTCAAACAAACCAATCCCTAAACTATTTTCCAATTTCCAAGAACTCCATCTTCCAAGAGACAATTTTCCAAGAACCCCATCTTATTCAATCAAATGCAAATTAGAGACAATCACAAGCAGAAAAAGAAAAATTTAAAAGTTACTTAGAACTAGCACACCTAAGAAAGTTACATCACTCACTATAAACCAAGCAGTGATCCCCCAACATCATGGGCCTTGAAGAACCTATACTCTCTGACCTGTAGCTGGGTGCGGAGAAGCAGAGGTTTTGCACAGAACATATCAACCATTTCACATGGCTGCATGAATTGTTCACAGAGCAGTGCTAGCCAGCCACTTACTTAAGATGTGACTCTGTATACTGCTAAAACTCACACCTCTTCCTCACCTTCTCCCCTTTCTCTTTGATAGGCGCGTTCCAAGAGGATTAATCATTTATGATCACACAAGGTTTATAATCAGTCAAAGCCACTCTCAACTGGACCGGACAACCCATTTAGATGAACTCCTGGGCTAAGCTTGCAAAATAAATGTTTTTCCTTCCTGCATTATTAAGAACATTACAGCAATTCTTCAAAATTAGGGCAACTCTCTCATTCTTCAGAATCTTCTCACAGATGTTTCATTATCTGCAGAAATTCAACAGAGCTTATTAAATTTTCTATCTTCAAGCATCATATCTCAAATATTACCTCCCTTCTCAGTTGCTGCAGTCCATGCCACAGTCACCAGATTTGGTGCCATCCTTGCTTCAAGCATCTTTCTATATACTTGCATTCAACCTGTCTTTTAGTCCAGCAGACTGTCTCAACTAAAACAGCTACATAAATTTTCACTGTTTAACATCTCAAACTTTAAAATTATCTTTTCATTCTGACAGGTAAATTTAGTCAAGTTCAATTCTCCCACAGCATCAGCCTGAAGCATTTGCTGGTCTACCTTTCCTGAGTATCTTTTATCAAATGGATCATTAAGGGGCTCCTGAACTTCAACACATGCCAGTTAAGCTGGAGATGTCTCCAGAAGTCATATTTACCTGGGCATTTGTACAACTTCCTTGCCTGAGCGATGTCTCCCTGACTCAGGCGAATACGCTGACCGATAGTTGGCCGGACCCCATTGTCATCACGACGGGGAAGGATAGTGTCAAGGAAAACCCCTCTAAAGGGAAGATGAGAGAGACAAAAAGCAATGAAGTAGGGAAAGTGACACAATGCACACAAAGTCATCCTTTGTCTTGGTAGGCCTCCCATACCATCCCCTTGGCCATGTATCCCATGCTAACAAGCCAGAGTAATGCACATTGTCAAAACTGTATGTCTTAAGGTGGTGTCCCTCTCGATTTATCACATAGCAAGACAAGTCTGCCAAGCCAGTAAATTCCTCTTTGACATATCAAAATTTGCTGCTGCCTCTGTTTGAGTGTAGACATATTCTTTGGCACAAATGAGAAAAGGCAATGAAATGTTTCTGCAGAAGGCTCATGGCACATCTGGGGCAGTAAGAGCACAGGTTAGACACTTAAGCTGAAGGGGCAAAAGCAAGGGATGTTTGTTCAGCAGTAGATAGGTTTAGGCTGGCAGTGGCTGCATTTGCAGCAGCTAAGAGAAAAATATCAAGTTCTCCACCTCTGTTCTGCATGAGTTTCCAAGCTAACAAATTGTATCTGCCTCCTTTTCCTCACTATTATTTTTCCCATGTGATATTTCCTACTCAGAGGCTCTCTACTGCACTTCTGGGCTCAGTAAAGGATTTAAACTCAGGCCTCGCTTCCATCAAAATGCAAAGTCCATGCATCCAAGCAAGAGCTTGCATGCATGAGAGACCCCAAGGCAGCATTAGGACTGCCGGATTAAATCGGAGTGAGGAATCAGAAATCTGAATGTCAGGTTGGTAAAGTTTAAATTATCATGGCCAGGCTGTCCAGTTCACAGGAAACATTTCATTGCACCCCTGAGTACTGAAACAATCTTGGAGGTGCTGAAGCTAACAGTGAGCTTGAAACTTCAGCATCAGCTCAGTACGGTAGATTTTTTCTTTCTGAAGGACAGGATACAACTGTTAGTAGAGCCTGATGGGAAATCAGGGCAGAAGCAGTAACTCTCATGCTGCTTAGAGTCCTGATACAAGATTCTTCAAGTATGAGTTAAGCTCTAAGTATACAAGCAATTCTGTTCTTTGGGCTGCTCAGCTGCTCAGAGCCTTGGGAAGGAGTTTAAGAGGGGATTGTTGCATTTGCTTTATTATAAATAAAAACTGCAAGCAGGGTATTTGGAACACAGCTGTCCAAAGATGTGGTCAGTATTACCAAACAGAAAACATAATTCTGCTAAACATACTGGGTGGGGGAAGTCTTCTATAAATATCAGACTGAAGAAGGAAATAGAGTGGAATGAATTTAATCTGTTTTAAAAACTGGAATCAGCTCTTATACGTGGTTTTTTTTTTTCCCAGTGGTCTGAAAATTCCTGATCAGGAGTAAAATCAGTGCTTACAAGCTTTGAGTTGAGCCCACCAAATTTTGACTGACCAATTCAGGCTGGCATTCTACATGCCAGTTGCATGCCTTGAGGTGAATTTGTTTAGTTCTCCAATTCCAGAAACAGAACCATGAACAGATACAAAACAGGTCTGTGTGTCCACACTAAGTTTTCAAGCCTCCTAGGAGTTCACAGAACAACTTGGCATTTAGCAGGGACTACTGTGGCCAGTGAAATGCTTTCTGTATATCTCCAGGCTATAACAGAGAAAAATGACAACATTTAATAGAGAAACCACTGCTTGAACAAGCATTGATTCTCTTTCCCACTTCAGCCTTCACAGCTGCATGCTCACAGCCCCCAGCCCTCTGCACCTAGCATACACCTAGCATGTATCCAAAAACCCCACAGCTTCAAATTACCCAAACACACTTTGTCGCAGAAGGCTGTACCGTAAGTTGCAGCAGTAAGATTTCTAATTTTGCTTTTTCCACTGACTGCATTATGTACTCCCTTTACATGCATTGCTGAACGTGACTCCAAATTAGGAGGCGCTAAGTATAGTTTGTCTCATTTTCCAGTCAAAGGAACTCAGAACAGAGGAGTTCCTGGCTTAAATCACAGGGGTCTCAGCAGACCCATGTGGTTCACCAAAATATCATCTGCTTAACAAGACTTGTGATGTTAAGATGCACATTTGGCAAGTGTCTCTGAGAGTAGCGATACTTTGCCTCACCAATTAACGAACATCAAGCAGGCATCATTAAACAGAGCAGTTCAGTAACTCTGACACCAGAATCAATATTGAATAAGATACATAACTTCTCCTTTGAGAGGTAGAAAATGGACCCAGGAACCCTGAATGCCCCTTTCTCCTGTTCTCCAGTCAGGAGCAGAAGATGCATTAGCTGCCTAAGTCAGGCGCAACAACCCATCATTGCTACCAGTCAAGAACAACAGAGTTTGAGAAGAGATACTCTCAAGAATCATTAGCATTCACATAGTACACTGAATGTGTAAAACATCATGCAAACATTGTGAAATTATCAGCTAATCTCAAGAAATGACGAATATTCACCTCCCATCTGAGGGCAACAGATACCAGCATTTAAATATCACTCAACCCAGCAGATATTCAAGGCAGGTTAAGCACTTAGCTGCAGGCAGCTGCACTTTGTCCCAACTCTGGTTTTGTATCCCCATGTGCAGAGGAGAGACAAAGCAGCTCCATGCAGTAAAACCTGTGGAGGATGTGTATGTGTCTTGTGCAAGATTAGATGGTATGCTGCAAACACATCAAGAAGATGCCCCTTGACATGAAGGCAGTGTTACCTGCATCCTGATTCAAACATGAGTTTTGTAGAGATCATGTTTTGTAACTCCAGGCTGTACTGCCATGTCTACTAGCAAGAGCTTAATGAATTAAGGTGACCTACTACTTGCTTAGGGCTCTGCGGAGGTTTAAACGTTCTTTTTGCAAAGTTGCCATTTATGTTTCTTGACAGCTGTGAAAGAAAGTGTTTAAAGAGATAGCAATATTCAGTTTAATTTGCTGCCATGCCTGTAAGGAATGCACCAGGAAATAAAAGCCCACAGTCCCACTCTGCAAAACAGGCAACTTTCTGACACAGCCAAGAACAGAAATTCCCATGGTAAAAACTTATTACCATTGTCATTACATCTCTTCTACCATTCTCCTGTTCCTATATTGCCCCAACTCACCACGAGGGGTGGGTTGCGCTAGATGACCTTTCGAGGTCTCTTCCAAGTCAAACCATTCTATGATTCTATTAGCCAGAGACGCAAATGGGAAAATATGTTTTACTGTGAGAGACTCCTACGGTAATCTTCAAAAGTACTACTGGAAGCAATGCCCACTGATAGGACTGGCTGTGTCTCAGAAAACCTGTCCCTTTCTGTTCTAGCCACAAAGTTTAGAATAAAAAGAGCCCAGGATTTGCAGCAGCACTTGACCATGGCAAATACCACTCCATTTGCTATCGTCGATATTCACAAGAGTTACAAACAATAAAGTTTTGTTCAATGCCATCTAAACATTGCTTCAAGACAGTAAGTCAGAGACACGGCTCTTAGTCCTTCACATCCTCCTCGTTCACACACTTCATCTCCACTGGTGGGCTGCTCATACCATCCTTTTCCCATGCAGACTTCACAGTGTTTGCTAATGTTTTAATGCACCCAATCCAGCTCTTCCCTTGTAGGGTCATATAGAGGTTATCTTTAATTTCTAGCCCCTGATTCTTAGGAAGCTTGCTGGAGCTTAGTATCTTCATGGGCTCTATGCTTTTGTCAATTTGGGTTGCAATTGGCCAGCACTTGCAAAACTCAGTGAGGTGGGAAGGAGACACGCAAGCACTCACAAATCTCTACTGATTGGTTAAGGTAAGCACCGTTTCCTTAGGGCAGAACATGTCAAGATAGGCCTTGCTGAACTGAAAGCCTGTTCCCAGCACGGCCTGTTTACAATGAGAGTACAATCAGCCCACAGAGGCACTTAGTGCTCAGTTCAATTACTGCACAAAGACTGCTACTGGGGTGAGGGTGGGTCACAGAGACAAAGGGCTTAAAGAAAACAGACTTAAAAAATCCTATTAAGCACCAATTTAAATTTAGAAGGACTCTTGCCATTTTTATCCCTTTTTGGCCCAGCAGTGTTCTGAAGGACCCTGGTTTTCAAGAGACACAAACTCAAAGGCATCCACAATATAAATGGCAGTAATAACTTAATCCTGCTTTTATGCAAGACAATTCTAACCATTTAGAGCTAGCGAATGCTGGAAGGGTTCAGCAGATGCCTCGAGGGAAGAAAAATTGTTTGCTTTGGGTATCTGAACCAAAGAAATCTCTAGAGGCTGCAAAGCTCCCTTGTCCAGCCAGCATCTCCTCCTGCCAGTACAAGCAGCATTATAGCAAGTTTCTTAATTTTCTCCTGGATGATCTGAAGAAACAAAAGCACAAAATAATAGGCTTGGCACTTCCATACCACTGGGGACCAAAAAAAAAAAAAAAAATCCTTAAGTCCACCTTTAATTTTTTTCAATATAAAGTTCTCAAGAGGGCGAATATTTGTGCTCTATCTCTCATCCCCTTTACTCATGATACACAGTCAAGGAAAGCTCTTAGGAGGGAGCAATAGTGGGATTTCTGGAAAAAAACCCCTCCAAATAATGCCGTGAAATGAAGCTGGGCATCCAGCAAATGTCATGCCAAATCCATGACATTAGGTAACTGTGTTCATTTCACCTCTCTATTCAGTAGCGCTGTCTGATCAGAAAATGGGTTCCCTCTGGAGGGATGAGACAAGAGTCAAGGGCAAACGGCTGAACAGAAATTGGCCAGGTAGTTGAGAAAGGAACAGGACTGAAAATTCTGTGAAGAACCTAGTCCAACAGAATCACAGAGCTGCAGAGACCACGATCTAAAGCACATGCATAAATGGTTAGAAGAATACACAAGTAATTAAAGATAATGAGCTTGAGCTTAAATTCTCTTTCAGCAAAGTTGCTAGGGATTCTCAGCTTTTGCATTCTGAATCTTAAGCACATGCTGGACCACCGAAAGATTCAAAAATGATTTTAGACTAGTGCTTGTTGCATGTGGGCAGGCATGCATGCACACACACACACACACACACACACGTGCTGCTCAGGAAGGTTGCAAAACATGTTAACACTCCTTTGGAAGCCTTGGAGATTACCAGCACTGGGTGAAGAGTGGGAAGGGGAAACCAGAAGTCCATCACACTTTACACATTTTGCTTTTTCTCAAATATTGTTCAAGCTTTGCAATGCACCAGAGCTCACTGTAACTGCCATATATCTCTGCAATAGATCACAGATCTCCTAGGCTCCACATATCCCACAGAGTCAATCACAACTACTGAAAATGGTCTTAAGGACATGCAACCTTGGTTTATCACCTGGAAAATGTGTTCCTAGCATAATGCATGATGCTGTCAAAGTCATAGGTCTCTCCCAGTGAGTTCACTTCCCCAGCTTCCATCTTTAAAAAGTTGTACTCTTGACCTGTGATGCCAAACACACACAAAAAAAAGCAGCCTATCACTTAAAAAACGTCAAACCAGAAAACCCCCAAAACCAACCAACATAAACCCTGCTATTTCTGGGAGCCTAGAATGAAAAGGTTATACACTTACATTCTAGCAGTTTCAGCTAGACATTCAAAGTTCACCCAACTATCTTGCCCCTTATTCTAGGTGAGGACTAACAATATTTCTATTCCGGTTCACAGACCACTCAGGTTTTCCACAAGTCCAGCAGGAAGTTTTCCACCCACCCAAAAGCCAGGTGAAATAACCTGAAGTGTTATTTTACCTTGCTGGATGTTCTCTCTGATGATTGTGACATGCTGGTCCCTGTCAGGTCGTGTGTGCTCATGCCAGAAACCCACCACATGACCCAGTTCATGAGCCACAATACCAAATTTGTCACAGTTCTTCCCAATGGATATAGCCTGAGGGCCACCTCCTCGGCGACCCACGTATGAGCAACATCTGGAAAAGAAAAAACACAAACTCAAGGAAAAACAGTGAACTGAGGAAGTCTGAGACACAGAAACAGGATGGCATCTGGCAGGGTCCAGGCCAGATGTATGTGTGTTTTTATGTATAAAGACAACATGTAAGTGTTTATCTATAAAAATGCACATATACGCTTCAGTGTTATTCCAGGAAAAATGATCCAGAAGGGTTTAGGACTATCTTCTGAGCAAATTTGAATGCTAGGGGCAAATTCTTTATCGTGAGAGTAGTGGAAGACTGGAACAGGTTGCCCAGGGAGGTGGTTTTGGCAACATTACTGGAGATATTCAAGGTGAGGTTTGACAGAGCTCTGGGCAACCTGATCTAGTTGAGGATCCCTCTGCTTACTGCAAAGGAGGTTGGACTAGATGACCTTCAGAGGTCCCTTCCAACCCAGACCATTCTGTGATTCTGTGAAATTCTTCATTATCTTATCAATCCTTACTGGAAGTGACCAGATACATCTCTGTGACAGATTTTGTCACACAGCCATTGGTCTGTTCTAACCAAAGCCAGGGACAGAAAGCCATTTGTCAATAAAAGGGGTGTTTGCATTGCAGAGAGCTGCAAGAAATGTGTGTCACTTACCCACACGTTCTGTATGTGAACACAATGAAGCTCTCTTCATCAGTTCTCTCCACAAACGTCACGCAAGTGTGCTTCTCCCAGTGCCTCATGGCTTGCTTAAAGATAGCTCTTTGGCTTCCTGAAAAAAAAAAAAAAAATCCAAGAAGAGGAAACAGTTAAGGCATGGCTTTCAGAAAAATCTCTAGTGGACTTCATTTGTACAGGAGAACAGTCAATCTATCCAATGGTCAATCTTATACCTGTAGACACTTCTAGGAATCTGAGACCCACTTCCAACTACAGCACTAACTTACTGTATCATCCTTTTCTCTCCTCAAGCTTGATGAATTAAACAGGTAGCAAACTTGGTTAAGTATATCAATATTACTGCATATAAGAAATGTCACCTCATTAGGTACACAATCTCAGGGAGCTTCCCTACAGTATTGCCTTTCCAGCATAGCCTCTGGTACACACAGGGCTGCAGAGCAAACTGGCATTCTCAAGAGGGACTAGAGAGTGGGGAAAGGCCAGAAGTACCTCAGAAAGGCACAAGGTATATGGAAAGGAGCTCCAGGGTGGGATTAAGCCGAGGCAAAACACCAAGCTGAACTCAAGAGAAAAACATGCTATGGCAAGACCTACTTCTTACACAGCAACTCAAACCTGCTCTGGACTAGTTAGTGCATTGGGACACATGCAACAGAGAAGACGCTTTCATCAGATCCTGAGGGGTGGGGACAGCTGACACATGTGGGAGCACAGCTGTGGATAGCAGGCTACTCAACATCCTGCCAGGTTGCATAAGCTCCTCCTTTGTAGGTGGAGAACAGACCCTTCCATGTGGGCTTCACAAACTCCTGGCAGCAGTGTGGGTACTGGGACAAAGTACATGGGGAACCCAAGGGAATGATGTCTGCTAGATCTAAGTGGGAGATGGGTGGAGGCAGCCTTCTGCTCATTCTGAATAGCAATAGCAGAAGGACCCTCCTCTGGAAACACAGAGGGTGAGCACAGGTGCTAGCCTCTGAAGCATTCAAGAAAAGTGACCGAGTCACCCAATTATTTCTTGGAGTCCAAGAGAAGGACCATCTCACTGCACACTTCAGTCTCAGGTCTGCTTGTGCAACCATATGCCCACCCTGCCTCAGGAGAGAGGCTCCCAAGGACCTCAGTCATTTATGGGAAAACTCTGCTCCAGAGATCTGCCACACATTTTGAGACACTCATCCCTGAGCAAACAGGGAACAATGTTTTCACTACTGACCAGTGAAATTTCCTCCGATCACATAGGGGATGACACCCCCTGGCCAGATCCTCTCAGCCCTGGATGTGGTTGCCCTGCGCACTCTGGGAGAGGAGTGCGTGTCCATCCCAAACTCATCCTGATATTCCTTCCTCTTCGGTCTTCTCACAAGCATTGTGTTCTGCTTGCTGTCTGCAAGACAGAGTGGCAACACTGTTTAAATCCTCTTTAGTTCCAGGTGTAGCCCTTAAGTAATATCCTGGAGCTTCAGAAAAAGAAAAACAGAAAAAGCAAGATGTTAATCCAAACTAGAAGCCATAGACAGACTTGCCAGTGATTTGTTTGGGACTGCAGCCCTTCTTGTCTTGGACCCTCCATATACATTATGTCCTATCTGTTCTCCCAGAAGGGTGTAAAGGGACACCCACACACCCTAGCCACCCACTCTCTCCAACGGTAACTTCTTAGATGGGGACACTGTACTTGAACAAGTGGAACAGAGGGGAGGGAGTCAAACAAGGCCAGATGCCACTGTATATTCTCAACTTGCCCTGCTCATCCTGATCTGCAGAGAAAGGTTTATTCTGTCAGCGTAGCTTCACAACACCACTAACTACTCATTTGAATTGGCCTTGGAAGAGCACAACAGCCTTAGACTGAAGCCTATACCCAAAGCTGAAATTTATTACATAAAAGTCTTTGTTTTCATGTGCTAAGCCTTGGGTGGCTTAGAAATATGCATGTAGAGCTTGGAGTCTGTGCTGAAGGAGAGATGCTCAGGAGGCTGGAAAATCGAAGGCACTCGGTACTTAGCACAAATCTCTGTCCATTCTGAATCTCTTCATTTTAATGAAAAAGAGCAAAAATGCAAAAGGGGAAGGAATCAGAACAAATGTCTCATTTCTCACTGAAAAGGCAGAGGAGTCTTGTCTGTTTGGTGCTTGGTACTGGCCATAAAACCTGCCTGAGGACTCGCACAGGCTTCTAGGCAGACCTACACCTTGCCCTACATCCATGTTGCCATGGCTCTGCTCAGATACTGGTTATGCCTACATAAATTGCACTTTCAATGTGGTGTGGGTCTGACCCAGCAGAAAGTATCCTCAATCCAGACTTTCTTGGCTGTTCTTCCTTTATTTGCTGTCCCATGTCTGACACAAATTCTCAAAGCAGCCACAGTCCAGCTGTGTTTTGCTAGCACATGTAAGGACTGCATAGATACCACTTCTTAGATAAGCTGCCTGTATCATGCAGTGAACACATCAGCTGGACTTGAGCAAAAGAGTAATAAAAGTACAGGGGTTGCTACACTTAGAGCACTGACCAAAAGGGTCACATCAAGCAGATCTACCTTCTCATCTCAAGAAGCAGTGATGCTGGTGGTGGCTCCCCAATCCTGGTGGACCTGTCTGAAATTCCAAGAGGAAGGATCTAAGCTGTAGTTGTGATCTTTTTATCAAATTTGCTGGTATGTTGTAAGAATGCTATGGAGGGGAGTGAAACCCATATTTGCAAGACTGGCCACAGCTTTGCTTCCCAAGGCAGGGATGTGGGTTGATCAGTTACGAAAAAGCACAAGTCCCACTGAGACTAGAGGGGCTGCTAAGAGCTTCTTCTCCCATTCATCCCTTGAGCAGAAGCACCAGCAAGCAAACCACTACTGCTAAGTCTGAGGGGATCAAAACGATGGGAAGAAAATTAAGCAGTGAGGGAGAGTAGAAGGAATGAATTTCAAACCCTGCCCCCTGCTTCACCAGGCCCAGCCCTTTCTCTGCTGAAGGCCTTGCTCTGAGCTGCAGCACTGGGAATTTTCATTTTGTTGTTCTTCCTCCTGATCACCTCCCTGACATGTCAGCTGTACCTAGCATCTCAGAAGCTACCCCATTCCCAAGCCAGCTGCTGGACCCTGGAAGGCAGATGGTGTGAGGTTGGAGGTTCCCCCAGCAAAATAGGAATCACCCTCCTCTTCTTTGCATACACCTCTCCCACAGAGGTACTGTAGCACCACACAGCTGGAAAAGGGAGAAGGTCTTGAGACAGTAGTCTTGTGGACACCTGTCTCCCAGTCACAAACTGCTCCTGGCACTGCCAAAATCTCCATGCTCTGCACGCAGACAGCTGCCGGCAAAGCCAAGTGAAGAGTCATCCAATCTGCCATGAGTGTGAATGTGTCCTGCACTGACCTGCCACATGGTCTCTGCCTCAGTGCCATGTCCATACACAGAAAACAGCATCTCTGCTGCACACAGTCGGTCACAAACATCTTGTATAGAACAGACCAACCTCATGGGAATGCCTGTAAGATCAGAGGTCTGGACTGATCCCACACGCAACACCTTGCCTACATGAGTGGGAGAAGCCACCTGCAATACCTGGCCCAGGTGACTTCAGGGAACAGAATTTTAACCTGATTTAGTTGAAACATCCGTCCAGCTAACATTATACACTGGTTGGACCAAAACATTTTTGCTGACCTGGCGACAGTTATGGCTACCTGTGTGAACTGGGTCTGGCTGGGATGGATGTGACTTTCCTCATGGCAGCCCATAAGGTACTATGTTTTGGATCTGTGGCTAAAGCAGTGTTGACAACATACAAGTCCTCAGAGTATTGCTGAAAAGTGCTTGCACAACATCAAAGCTTACTTTTTTCTCATGCTACTGAGCCCTATCCACCACCCAGGCAAGTAGACATGGGATAGGCAAGAATCTAGTAGGCGATGGAGCTGGCATAGGTGAACCAAGCTGGCCAAATGGAGATCTTGTGCCATACATCATCATACTTAGCAAAACAAAATCTGCGGTGTTTTGTCTCCTAAGGTAGCCATTGCTCAGACACTGGCCAGGCATCAGTCTGCACATGGATGGGGGTGAGCAATTGCCTTTGTATCACTTATTGGGTTTGGGGGTCGCCTCTTCACTTATTAAACTGTCTTTATCTCAGCCAATGAATTTTCTCACTTTTATTTTTCCTGCTCTCCCACTCCTCTTGCCAGAGGAAGGAGATAGTGACCAAATAGCTGCGTGGGTGCTTGGCTGCTGGCTGGGGTCAACCCACCACACTGTACAATGGAAGCCCACCCTTGCAGAGAGTCCAACAAAAGCAGACACCTGAGCAGGGCTGGTCTTCTAGGCATGGAGGCATACACATGTACAAGGAACACAACATGGTTTTACAGGGAATAAAAAATGAATAAAAGATACCCAAATGTCTGTGTGGGGTACCACATTACCCTTTTTAACTGCTTTGTAACTATCATCGGTTGAAGTAGTGTTTTCACTTGACACATGAAACTCTTCTTCCAGGCCTCCTGCAAATTAAAAAAGAACAAAGACATCTCATGAGTTGGTTAGCAGAGCTCTGACATGTGAAGGACAGCAGCTATTAGTGATGCCATCTGGGAGCTTACTGGACACAGAAACTGCTTTCCCTGTACAAGGAGAAGGGATTAAGAGTCTGATAAAGCTTAGCCCTTTTCCTGGATTTGCTCCTAGCCTATAGTGGCACCTTGTAATTTGTTATAATCCTATGCCTTAGTTTCCACATACACTGAATAGGCCAAAAGTGTCTTCTAGGGAAGGCTAACCTCATGGAGATTTACTGAGAATAGGAGCTATACAAGGAGAATGGTAGCAATAGTAACTACCACTGTTAAATCTCAAAGCCAAAAAGGTATACCATCAAGGCAAAGAATTATCTGCATTCAGACAAATACACTCTAATCAACTTTCATACAGCTGGCCTGAACGCAGCTCAATCTGAAAATGAAAGGCCCTCTTCGTAACCCCACTGGTTACTAAAGCAGGAAGAAATGACACGTTAGCTTCTGAGTATTTCTTGTGCTTCATCCAGCACCAGCTACCCTTTCCTTTTGGAACAACATTGCTAGGCACAGGGAGGTCCCCGTCTTGTCCATCAAGGTGGTTCCTTCCATCTCAGTTACCAAAACAAAACTGGTTGGTCCCACTCTTGAATGTTCCCTGCCTGGCTTTCCTATTTCCTTGTGGAAAACCAACTCATGATGTTCCTGCGATGCTCAAGACACCAACATGCTCAGGGAAGGATTTGACTGTTTGATGTCACATCTAGTGGTCACAGAAACCACAGGAGTTCCATGGCATCTTTGTAGCAGGGCTGTGCCTGACTCTCTCCCTTCCTGCAGACAGCACTGCTGCTTCCTCTCCCCACCAGTGCACTATAGCACAGCAATGCTGGCAACAGCGTGCAGCAGGGGCTGCAGAAGCAGCTTCACCAAGTTATGCTGTCCAGTACACCAAGGGGACAGAGTGGGCTCAGAGCATCCAGAATCCTCTACCATAAGATGAAGACTCAGGGAGAGATCCTAGTGATATGACTTCTTTTGGAAGCTAGGGAAGAGATAGAGACGCCTGTCTGTATCTCCTATTGGTCTTTTGACCGTTAAGGTACCACAACACACAGCAATAGCTCGGTACTTGATTTAAGTTTTTCTGATGTATGATGTAGGATCTTCCCTCAATATTGGATCTGTTTTCCCACACAGAAAGATTTTAATGTGACCCAGTGTCAGAAACTGATCTAAAACAAACAACAGTTTTTCCACACTTCTTTTTCAAAGTTCTGCCCACTGTAAAAGCAAATAGAAACTGCCAATTCACCTGTGCTGCAGGAAGCAAATTGCAATCTCCCTCCCTTACATAGCATTACCACTGAAGACTGATTCCTGTAAGTGCCATTATGTCCATCCTGGTTCCTACAATCCTAAGGTCTACAGACGATCCTCTCAAGTGCAGTATGTAAGAGAGAATCACAACCAGGTAACAGAGGAGAAGGACTGAGTTCTGCTTCATATACACATAGCAAGGTGCCAGACACACTGAAGTTCTGAAAAGTCACAGGCAGCTCATGGATAACGGCTTTAAACAAAGTTTTCACAGTGCTGGAAAGATCTTGGATTACATATATTCTGTCTTGATTTTGTAACTATATTTTATTCACCACTTTTTTCCTAAACTTTCTTCCCAGCACTATCATCTTCTACTTCCTCTAAAATAAATGCTTGTTTCTAGATGAATTCCCCCAATACTAGCCAGTACAGGAAAAACAAAAAAAAAACCCACACAAAACCAAACCACAAGTCAAAACAAACAAACAAAAAACAACCTCCAACAAACAAACACACACACACACAACCCAAAACTGAGAGGCTAAATATTTCAAAAAGGGTTAAGAAGCAAAGGTATTTCCACAATACCTGTTTTCCATGGTATTTTTCAGTTTTTAAAAAAATGTCTAAATGAATTAAAAAGTTCAGAGTGATTAATGGTTTTGCATAAATTATCAATGATTCATTATAAAAATCTACCCAGGGATCTGGTTCTTGTCCCACCAAGGGGGGACCAGCAGTCATACAGTCTTGAGATTTGAATTCTGTGTATTAACAGCAGCTTTTGAGTGCTGGAAGGGAGCACTGGAGATCACCCAGCAGCAAGAGGACCTTCCGGACAGGGACAGTAAAAATGCAGGGAAAGGGATAGAAAAATTATTGGAAAAGTGAGGAGGGGAAAGAGAGAAGAACATGGACCTTCTTTCTATAGATGTTTGTCTTCCAGGTTTCCTGGGCTTTGCATTTGCAAGATCCAACTTGGGAAGACCACAGAAGCCAGAGAATAAGTATAGAAACCTGGTCAACGAGCCACTGACCAGTCACAGATCCAACAAGGAAAACTGACCCGCATATCTTTGGCATGAAAGCTCTCCATGGTGACTCTAGCAGGAGGGAGAACTCAATAACAGTGCCTAGGGCAAGAGAGCAAAATGTGTAACAGACAAATAGAACTGACATGAACTACAATCACAGCCTTAAGAAGGTGGTGCTGATACCACCACTGTTGTTCCTCTCCTCCCTTCCCCACCTTGGTATCATGGATACCCTGTGACCAGAAGGGAAGGTGAATGAGCTGGTNGTCTGACGAGAGCAGAGTAAAGGGGCAGAATCACCTGCAGTAGCAGGTGCAGAATGCACCTGTAGTAGCAAGAACAAGTTTCTAGAGTCTTGGTGGCAAGGTGAAGAATGAAGAGTATGGCCAACCATTGCATGTAAAAAAGGAGATAGTGTTAGTCAGACAGCACTGCTGGATGCCATGTGGATAATGCCAAGAAGGATGTCTCACTTTCGAGACCACTGGACATCTTCCAGCCCCTGAACCAGTTTTGCTTTATCAGCTGGAAAACTGTTTTGCTTTGGATCATCCTCCTGCCACTCCAAGGGGCAAGGACAGGGCAAAAGGTATCTCTCTTGAAGGTACCTTTGGAAGTATTTCCAAGGTACAGCCCTTGGAGGAGGGCTGAGAGGATGATATCAAATTCTACCTCTCAGACAATATATTACTATAACTAAACAGAATATCAGGAAAGGCATAATGAATGGCAGAAGCAAAATGAACTAAAGGCAAATAAAATGCCCAAACCCTCAGCTGACTATAGGTTAAAGCTTCCTGGTCCAAGAGACACACTAAATCAGGGGATTGTCTCCCAAAGGAAGTGCCATAGTTTAACAGAGCTTGACTGGACAAAAGCCACTAGATGTGTGAACAGGAACAAGCCTGATTCAACAAGATGGATTGCTCTGAACTCTATCACTCTTTTCCAGCCTCAATGTCCCATCCCAAGATTTCTCTTTGTTTTCTTTCATGTCCAGTCCTCGTCACTTCCTTAAGCCCAAGCTCAACAAAAGTTTCTCTTCTCAGTTAAATTTTACATCCCAGGACTTCTCACCACCTCCTCCCCCACACCCCCTCAAAGTATGCTATTCTTCACACAATATTCCATTCCATTTAAAGGAAACTCCAACCAGCCATTCAGCACCAGAAGTATTAAGGCATGTGGTCTCTGCTGAAGCAAAGGACAATTTTGTATTTCTAAATAAATGCAGCTTGCTTCCAGTCACAAACAGATTGCTTCTTAATTGAACTTGGGAGGTGAATTATATGGTGAATTAGGAAAAAAGAACAACTCTGTATTTAGTGAATTGTTCCCCTAAGAGGGAGCGATATGGGATTGAATTGCAAATGATGGCACCAAACCCTTCAGCCGGGCCCCTCTCCTGCACCCAAGCCGCTGACCTCTGCCGTGCTACAGTGTCATTCCCGCAGACTGCTTTTCCGAGCTGTGAGCACATTCTTTCCCAGAGATCAGTGCAAGCCTTGGTTTCTTATGCAAAGGAGATGTTTGAATAAACTAGTGTGACTAATGAAATCTACAACATCTTTGCATATTTTGTCTCATTGTAGCTGATGAAAAGGGAGAGCACTACACAAAGGCCAGATATGGGTGTGCAGATACACCGGATATTTTCAAACACTACTAATCTCAGTAGCACAGACAGGGAGCACCCACACCCTTCTCTCCCACACAGGTGTTTCAGAATCATATATGAGAATTTTGGAGCATCTTGTTCCAATTCACTTGAGCTTTTAGATGCTTCCTATCTTTGTGATACCTAAACATAGCTCAAAGATTAAAGCGACTTCACAGATACTTAATCCTCTCTCGTGATTCTTCCCAAGGGGAGGTGAAAGCAGAATCCTAGCAAAATAAAGACAAGTAACTGACATGCCATAATCAATAAATAAGAAAGCAAAGAAATGCACCTTGCATTTCAAAGCAGCTGCACATAATTTGCAGGCAACATGCAAGTTTTGTTACTCACTCAAAGCATGTGAGAAGCTGTATCTCTTTTTTGGACTATTCTGTCATATCCAAGAGCAAAGTTACAGTGCTACTGCTCCAGAGTATGAAACCCCCATGTATATCCTGAAGCCTCTTACTGTTTGAAAATCTCCATTCTCCTCTCCAGTGTTTCTGTTTGACAATGTGCTCCATGAAAAGCAAATACAGTGATAAAAAGGCTGGCTTGGTCTACTACTTACCATAACAAGGTGAGCAAAACAGGGCTGGATTTTAATGTATATCCAGCAGTTAACAAGCCCTTCAAGTTCACTTTTATCCTCAGTACTTCCCACTTGTTGCTGTGCCAAACCAGCCATGCCTTTCTCCATCCTAACTGTGTAAGCTTTGTCTGTTTTTCTTACTACCAGAGATGACACAGAATCTGTTAGGTCATGTCCCTTAACCTCTTTTAACTTCCACATTTTTTGTGATTCCTAACAATTTGTCCTGCTTAACAGCTACAACTCCAGCAGGACACTGTTGAACTCCCTAACTAGATAACTTAGTTCTGTGCATGACCTGACAGAGAATACACAGAAGATTCTCTGCCCAGGTTGGGAATATTTAATCTCCTACTTACACTTGTACAAGAACTTGTTTTTCTGTTTCTTGCAGACCAGCAGGAGCTTGACTGAGTGAAAGAAATGTCCAGTACCTTAAAACACACCATAAGTCTGAGATAAATCCACTACTCTTACAAACTTGACCGACCAAAGAATAGGTGTCTAAGTTGTTTGCAGCTACTGGAGAGACAGCCCGAGGTGGTAGGTAAAGGTCCAGAAAGCAGCAGGCATTGCTGGGAAGAAAGAAATTTCTCTCACTCTTACAGAAATAGAAAACCCAATTTTGTTAAAATCCATCCAAGTTAACCAAAATAAAATACAACACATTAAGAAAGAGGGCGCTCGCAAAGCATGCCATCTAAACTGCAGTGTGTGTGGTTCCCCTGTACCAGTGGCACAGGACAAAAGCTGTGTAACCTGAGGAAAAAGCAAGAGGCAGACTCCATTCAGTACTCACTAAGTACCATGATCATGAGAGAAGCTTCTGGAAGAATAGGATAAGTCAAAGTTGATGTTACATTCTGCTTTTTAACTTCCTCATTAACCAGTGGTCAAGAACTTTATTTAGAGTAGAAATAAAACCACTTTATTGCACTGGATTTTCTAACCACAGAGAAAGTGATGATTTTATTAAAACAAGCTCTACTGGGAAAATGTATTCAGAATGCAGAACAGATGTTTCCCAGAGCTGGTGAGGAGTCTATAGTATAAACCTTTCATAAACCCCCGGGCCCTGGAGATCTGAACAAATGATTCGAGATAGATCCTTCAGCATTTCCTGTCAGTGGAATAGCTGAAGTTCCCTCAATTTACTTAAAGAAAAATGAATTAAAGAGGAGAAGAATTCTGAACCTCGAATTCCCTGCAGGAATCTGTTTTTCATATTCAGAGTAAGCTGACTAGCTGCAATAACTCAGGAGAGTCCCAGAGTCCAGAGGCTTGACAAGCAGGTGCTCTCCGCATTAGCTCTGCAAATGCTCGTGCAGGGTGAGGACACTGACCTCCCAGGGAAGTTCATGAAAAGAAGGTGAACGCAGCAAAGCAAACCCTTCTTTTTAAAGAAGGCATTGCAAGGAATGGGACAATCTGGCCCACCCTCCCCTCCAACCTTTCAATGCTTAAGGGGAACAACACTCTCTGGAGTAGAAGGGGCATTTTCCTTAGGGCCATAATAACCACGTCTGTTTCCTGGGGTAAAATGACAGACAGATAAGAGAGCAAAAAGAAAGAAAAAAGTTACTTACAACCCGTGTCAAGTCACTAATTTCCTCTGGTGACAAAGAATTCTGCAAGTCTCTGGCTTACAGTTCATTTACTGAGGCAAGTGGAAAATTAAAAGCCAAAGTGAGTACACAATTACTTTCACCATCCACACGTCTCTGCTGTATGGCCAAGTCCCCACATACAGTCTGCAACTTCCCCCCTCCCACCAGCACATCAAAGCAGTAATGTGTAGAACCAACTACACTCCACACTGTTGCGCTGGTTATCTTGTTAATCTGATGGACCAAGATCTGTTTCTAACAGGTGTCTGCCTCTACACCACAGTTCTTTCAATTCACAAAAATCCTGCTCCAACCCCATCTCTCCTTTGAAAGGAAAAAAAAATGGAAGTGAACTTGCAGGTGATAAGGAAACATTCAGAGCTGGTGTGGCTTTGCCCATTACTGCTCTAGCAGGCAGTACAAGCCTGCCTGCCCCACTCTGCTAACATCCCTTCCCTCTGACCTGCACTGTCTGATTGCTTCAGCCTCAATCTACCCATGGCCCCTTCGGGCACAGCCATGCACAGCTCCCTGTGATGCCCTGCAACATCCCCTTGCCTTGTTCCAGCTGTGGGCTCCCAGTCAGAGCCCAGGGTTCTCCAAAAGCTGGTCAGACTTCTCCTCCCACTCAGCCTTCCTAATCCTTTTGTTTTCCCCCTACCTTGTTTATACTGGATAAAAATTAACACAAAATGAAAATGCTACACTGGAAACTAAATTATCTTTGAATGCAATTAAAACTCTTTTCATGGAGAGCATGTGGTGCCAGAGACCGACCTTTCAGCTTGCTTTCTATCTGGATATTCAGACACTCCCAATCCTGGAGCTCTTTGAAGCTTGCCCACTAGCAGCCTGCCAGTTTAACGGGCAGATGAGCACCCAAAGTAGATATAGTCAAGGCACCATGTCTGCTTGGTTACCTACCAGCTCCACCACATGTCATTTAAAGGGCAACCCAAACTACCTGCCAACAGTGGGGAAACTAGGGAAACTGAGGCATAAGCCAGCCTTGAGTCAGAAGAAGTTGGATTTTAACATCTTGGGGAGTAGAAATCCAATGAGACCACTGTTGGGTAGCCTTAGACTATCTTCAGCCCCAAGATCCAGGCTCCTTAGTGAAATGGATGTCCAAATTGTTTGCAGTCATTAAAGAAGCTGTGAGGGAGCTGGTGGGTGAGTTTGTATGTGGCAGAGGAGCTTTCCTCATCACAGTGATCTGCCCGCTAAGAGAAGCTGGCAGAGAAGCTGCCCTCTCTGTTCCAGGGGCAGCTGCAGTTCAGAGGGGAAGTCAGGTCTCAAACCACAGGTCTCTGCCACAAACTGACTCCAGGATTCAGCAAGACCATCACCTGCAAAAAGATAAGTGGCTAATCCCCTTCCTAACACAGCCTTGAGAATCTCACATTAGCATCTCTGCTCTAGGAAGTGGATCAGTAAGGTAATCTGAATATTTCTTTTTGCCTCTGATCTTTGCCCCAGAGAAACTTGTTACCCGTTCCTCAGGGCTGTCCAAGTCACCATCTGGCCTTCAGAACTACAGCAGCAAACACAGCGCAGCATTTCAGCCTAAAACTAATTTGCTTTCTTTCCCCACTTGACAGCTGAATAAATACTTTGTCCTTGCCATTTGAAAAGAGGAGCCACAGCAAAGGCTTTTTTTGTCCCTTGCAGCTCCAGCCTTCTTTCCAAATTAGGCCTGAACAAGCAGCTCAAAGTGAGCACATTTATTCCACAAATGTAACCCCTTTCTGTTCACAATCAACCACGAGCAATTTACGACTTCTAATTTATTTGTTTTTTTGCTATTATCCATCAAGCTATTTTGGCTACTGATTGTTTCTTGGACCTGCCAGCTACTTTGCTGAAAAGGGTAAGCAACTTCTATTTTGTGGGCACAGCAACACAAAGGAGAGAGCCTGAGGGTCAAGACACCCAAGCCAGCCTCGTGGAGTGACCATCCTGCAATGACTGATCTTAGAACTTACTGACCCCACTCTCTTACTGACCATTTCTGCCCCCAAACTCATTTGCTAAAACACTCTTGGAAATGACAAGGCAGCCTATGCAGTTGAGGCAAATTCAATGTTTCATTCAAGCAAGTATTCAAGGAAATTAGGCATTTGCCCAGCTCTGAAACAAATGCACAATTTAGGCAATTTTGCAGTTACTGCATAAGCACTGTCAAATTTTACAATTAGGGTAATGGATTTAACTTTCAATGCAATTTCCATATGGATAAACTGATCTCCTCAAGTACATTTGCCCATGTGTTCCCTGCATCACAGTTAATTAATATAAAGCTATTTAATAACTTCCACTTAAACACAAAAGACTATTCACACTTTTCTGGCATCAGCAGAAGGAACAGCCTCCCAGTGTGTTACACCAGCTGTAGACAAGAGCGACAGAAAATTTAATTAAGAGCAATTGAGAGTAAGACAGTTGCAAACAGAAATCAGATGTTATAAATGCTCTACGTAACAGCTACCCCAACTCCTTAAAGAGTTAAATAAGGCCATCTAGCATCAACTCCCAGGTGCTTAAGTTGTGCCCAAAACAGAACTTAGAGGATGTGAAATGCAATGGGGCTGACGGCTGAAGTCAGGCAAAGTCAAGCAGGGAGCAGCAGGGATTCAGCATTGTTAGTGCAGTGGCATGGCTGCAGCTATGCCCGAAGTTGATGGTGGCATCATGTTGAATAAGAAGGAGATACAGAAACAGACTGTTTGGAAGCAGTTTCAGCCATAGCATCAATGAATATAGTTTCCACAGATGTCTTTGGGTGCTTAAAAAGAGTTAATTGCTCCTCAACAAAATCCAGGCTGATTAATTTATGACACATAGCATTTGACAAAAGTGATACTATGCTACTGCCTTCCTGGCTAATTTCTGAAAGAAGCATATGAATTGTACTCACATGATAAACAGAACTAAAGTTTCCACTAAGAATGAGTAAGTGACAGAGGTTGAAATAGCTGGGGATTTTTGTTACAATGGAGAAAGCTTTATTGCTTGTGTGGACTAATTTCAGCAATATTGCAGAGCTCAGAGAATCAGTAAAAGAAAGAACATGGAAGTCTGAATGTTGGCTACACAGTAGAAATGAAACTACTTGTTTTGACAGGGAGGAGGCCACCATCCAGAAAACTTGATTACAGGGAACAGTACATTTACAAAACAAACTTTGTGGTGCATGTGACCAGCTGCCATCGGGAACCCAGACAAGAGGAAAAAATACATCTTACTCCATGGGGAACCCAGAGCAAGTAGTAGGGCTGTGTCATTCAGTGGTGTTCTGGAAAGGGCCAGATGGTATATTCACTTATTACTTGGAACTCTCTTTACCCAGCCCTGTAGGAATTATAACACAAATGGGAAAGAGGACATAGAGATTATTTCTCTTGTGCTGAGGGAAGGATTTCTCTGCTTGTCACAAGTCAAGTTTGAAACACCACAGCCAAGTGGGTGAAGGAACACTGTACACCCTACTGGTGCCAACTAGTTTTGAAGCTATGCATCATACTGGGAAGACCTTAGTCTGAAGAAAATTAGAGCCTGCATACCTTCTGGTGGGACAGCCAGAGTGAAGACTCTAGCACCTCTTGTTGCTACTCAAGCCCATGAGCAGCACCTTACTGCCTTGGGAGGCAGTTGACAGCCTTCCATTAACATCTGATGTTGACTCAAATGTTATCTCAAGGACCACTCTCTATACCACATCATACTAAGAGGTCATAGTGGGGCTTTATAAAATACAGCAAAAGTAGGAACAAACCCCACAACAGGAATGCAAGGATAACAGTAAGACAGCATTTGTCAGCATGTGGGCCAGCTCTCCATGTGCATCACCTAATGAAGAGGTCTGAGTAAGCAAGTAAGGAAAAGAACAAACTCCCTTCGGCAAATACAGGAAAGGGAAAATGGTTGAACACACTGAATCCTTTCTGGGCAGGGAAAGAAGGTGAAACTGCCTCCTGAGGTAGGAAAATACAGCCCTCTGGGCAAGGCAGAAGGGGCTACAGATGACCCAAGGATAAATGGGAAACTCTAAAGCAGGAGAGCTGAGTGTGCAATACAGAAACTTGTGGAATAAAGAAACTGGAAGAATCCCTCATGCATACAAAGGCAGAAGCAAAGAAACAAGCTGCTGCTTTGCACCCCTCTTGTGCAATCCGCATTCAATAGCTATGGGAATTCTTCCTCACTAGAAGCGAGCAGTGTGGAAAGAGCAAACCAGCCTATCCAAAAGCACAAAGCTGCCCTGTGCTGTGCTTCTGGAAGTGTAAGATGCAAACCCTTCCAGAGCAGAACCTGTACCTGTGAATGGAACTACAGCTCATCAGATGGACCAGCACATGTGCCATGCAACATACATCCAGGGCTCTAGACTGCAAGCCTGTGCAATCACCCCACAGGCACTGTACAACTGACAGATTAATCCAATAGCAGTGGCAGGATGAGAACAGGCAGAGATACCTGACAAGCCAGCTTGCTGCCCCTGAAAGCTCTGCTGTCCTGACTCAGGGCTGCTCCTCCAACCTTGCAAGAGACAGTTGCTCTCTTTGCACATATACATCTCCCATGCTTTAGCACAGATCATCTCCTCTCCTCTCTTACCATCATGTACCGGACTGGCAGATACTGTTCCTGTGACTACCAAAATGTCCTCCCTAAGATCAGCAATTAGAGAGGAAAATACCTCTCAACATTAAAAAAAAAAAAAAAAAAATCAAGTTGGTACATAGGAATCAAAAATTAAAAACTTGGGATGAAAATATCAACCCTAAAGATTAGCATTTGCTAGCAAGAGAGTTTTAACTACTGAGGGAATTAGAAGGTTCATCAGCAAAAGACAAGGGTCAGAGGCTTTCTAGGCAACCATCTTTATGCTGGAGAAAATCAGGTAGGTCTGAGAAGGCTGAACTAGTACTGCAATACTCTGAGCTGGAAGGGCAAAAAACAGTATCTGCTTTTCTGCAAAGAAAAGATCATTGCCCTGTTGCACATAAATGTGGATTCAGGAAAGAAGTTAACTTAGAAAAGTAGTATATGTGAGCACTCTCAGCCCTGGAGGACTTACCCAGTTCTTCCAAAGGTGAGCATCTGCTTTGCCTTAGCAAAATAATTTTGTGGTTATCTGCTCTGGTAAAAGCCCTGAGTGAATAGACTCAGAATGGTAAACATTGGGGCTAATCACAGGAAAATCATTTGGTACAGCTAAACAAACCTCAGCATCAAGCCAACCATCAGACATTTAGCACTGACTTTTCCACAGAGCTGGCTGAGGCTCTGCTTCCTGTTAAAGGCTGCATGGACTGCAAAGAGATACCCCTAGAGTGCATGTCACGTGCTGGAAAAACTGTAAGGAGGTATGCAAACAGATGGACTGAGCCCTCAGACAGGTCTCTTGAAGCAAAGATGTCCCTCTACCCACATAAGAGGAAGCAACCTTCACTAAAGATTTCCCAGTGAAAGAGCAGACCCTTGTAGAGAGTTCACAGATGTGGGTTGTGTTACAGCATGTGCACAGTCATTTGCATTGCTTCTGGACAGTTACAGCAAATACAGCTTAGATGAAGTTAGCACAACCCATAGATTTGCTCCAACCCTAAATGAATTAAAGGTTGGGCTCCGGGCGGCCTTGAAGCCATCAATGCTGAAGTTCACCCCTTCTACCCTGAACCAAGAGCCATTATAGCAGAGCACCAAACAAGAGTTACAAGGGAAAAACAGCTCTGAGTTTGGTGTGCATGTGCCAAGTCAGATGAATTTAACATTCTTACCTTCAAACCCATAAATAAGATCTTCCCTAGAATCTCAGTCAGTCATCACCAAAAAACCCTAGATTTTGCATTCTTCTTCCAGAAGGGCATTTTTCGCTAACTTAAATTTCACTAGAAACACAGTAGTAGTATCAGATAGGACTTGTAAGCAACGTGCAACACTGCTATAGGCCACAGCACCTAGACTGAGCAACCTCTCCCTAAATGAAGCAGCAGAAACCCTGCTTGTAACTGCTTCCTGCCCACCCCAGGTGAATTAAAGCTGCTATGTAACTTGAAAAACACTACAATCATTTCCTTTGCACCATACAGGCTTTCTGGTGTGCACACACTGAGAACTGCACATTCTTCTGGTCCCTTCCAGGTCTCTCCAATGTTTGCCTTCATGGCTTCAAAGCAGTTTATGCACATTGCACTGAAAACTGATTCCTGGGCTGTCATGCTACAGAACAAAAACAAACAAACAAACAAAAATCAAACCAACAAAAAAACCAATCCGCTAAGTCAGTCTAGAAACTGGTAGAGTCCCACGGAACAACGTGACCATGGGCATCTCAAAGCAAGAAAAAGCAAAGCAGTTTGCTGCAGATGTGGGCTGTGTGCAGACTCACTGAAGCAGCAGAGCAGCTGCCTCCATTTTCGCAGCAGGCTCAAGAACAGCAGAGCTAGCATGTGCCAACTCCTTGCTCTTATTAAGACAAGGTTTACAGCAGAACTCCTGTCTGCCTCATTTGCCAGAGAGTAACTCACACAACTTCACTGTCAAAGCCTCCAGCTACTCATGGTAGCCTCTTTCTCCTCTCTGATTTCAGTCGAAATCCTGAGATCAAATATAGTCCCAGCTGCACTGTTATCTGAAGCTCACTCTAGCTAGCAAAGATGCTCTAGAAATCCTTCCTGCCACTCATTTGTAGCAGTGTGAAAGCCTCATCAAAGCTCTCAGGTTCAGAGGCAAAGAAACTCTGTTTTGACTGTTCTTGAAAAGCGTTCTTGGTGGCAGCAGGATGCAGAGTCAGTGCCTCAGCAGCAAGTCCAGCACAGCATGGCATCGGTGAGGGCAGCCAGACTCTCATGTCTTCTGCTCTGCTGGTGCCAGACTCAGAAGGGACACACTTGGCTTTCTCACTCACAGAAGTGCCTTTCAGGACTAGAAACTGCCTCCATGATCAAAAAACATCAGGAAGAGAGGTAATGTATCAGAAAAAGTCTCTTAATACCTATGCTGCCTAAAAAGGCTTAAAGTAAGCCTCTTAGGATCAAATATCCTTCCCATAGGCATGGCAAGAAAAGAAAAGGTCTTCTTCCACTGTGGCTAATGCTTCGGTAGATAAAGCAATAAAGCAAAGACAACGACCTTGCACCAGTGGACTCACCTGGGTCCAAAAGAGAGGCAGCCCGCCTGTGGATCTTCAGTTCTGCACCAGAAGTTTGACTCAAGTTTCTTCTAAATCAAAATTATATTTGCAAAAGCAAATATTTTCATGAAAGGTAAATACATAATCCATGAGAAACTTTTCAAAACTGTAAGCTCCTTGAAAAATTTTTCATCAAAGTGATTAGGAGCTGATGAAGCACAGGCTTGCTGAGGATAGCACTCTCTGGCAGATGTCCAGATCCCAGATACATTTCATTATGTTTGAATAATTACTGTATCTATCTGTGGCCAAATACTAAGGGCATCTACTTCAACACTGCTGACAACAAGCAGTTCTCTGAGCTTAGGACACAGGGTCAAAGGAGAGCAACCAAGAGGGGAAAAAAGCCCCAAATACTTTTTTTTTTTCTGGTTTAGAAAAATCTTTTAACTGCATTCTAGACAAAAACTGAAAGATCAAATGTGCAACTTTAAGCAGTGTATTCTTTTACCAGATCACTGATGAGGGCAAAATTAGGCTTCAGGTAAAGCAGAGCTGACACTGAGAGACCTATGGAGAGGAAAGCAGAACTCTTTTTTACCGGAATGATTTCAAATTGGTTTGGAGGAAAGTGCTTTGGAATATAAACCTTCAGCGAAATCCTGACAGGGTTCAGACAAGAAATTACCTAGATGGTAATCCTGAGCCCTGTTAGAAGAGTACGTCTCCTGGCATTCACTCAGAGTCACTCTACACTGCATGCAAATACTCTCTACAAACTCACAGCTCAGACTTTTAACTGAGTCAACAGTGACCAATGCACAGACACCTAAAAACTTCTGGGATTAAATGGGCTACATTTGTCTGTAGACTGCCATCATGCCTACCTTTCTCTCAACAGAAGTTGAAGAAAACTTCGCTTTCATAAATTGACTAGCAAAAGCCTTCTGCAGTTTTAAACTGTTCAGTCTGTGGTCTTCTTGGCCAACTCTTAGAAAAGAAGTTCCTTTGGAGCAAGGAAGACTATTCACATGAGTAAGCACTATTGGGTCATATGCTGCACTTCAGAATGCTTTAAGTGCCTAACAAGTGTTGCTATTCCCTGTGTAATGCCAATTACCTGCCTGACCACTCACATAAAATAATCCAGGCATACTGGACAGAGACATCCAGTGAACGCTGAAGATGGACATCATTCCTAGAGCTCTGAAGCAAAGCACCAAGATGGGTACTAGGGAGACAGCTGCCCCTAACTGAGCAGTCTTCAAGGGGAATGCCAGAGAGCTCTAAACCAACACCCCTCAGAGGGAAGAAACCATGATCCTGCTCTGTGGCTTCACCACGAAGACAATGCTATTTTGCTTTAAGTCCTGGGTAGTTGGAATAAACCACTAGCTCTGATATCTGCTAGAACATTCTTGGATGCACTGAGCTTCAAAGGTATCCCACTCTCAAGGAGACTCACAAATTTTGGGGGTCTGAATGGCAACTATAGCAGTTCCACAAGCAGGAAATGAATGCAGAAAACAGTTCTGGGGCACAGTGATGCTGTGAAATGAAGCTTAACACAAAGATCTGTGGCCAAATCCAGGCAGTACTCAGCTCACATGCCTTGCTTCTTTCTCTCAAGGGCCTAGAGTAGGATCTAACTTTTCTTTCTAGACAAAGACTGAAAGTAGAAGGGAGGAAGTCTCAGCCCTCACCAGCCAAGGTGGACCTTTTACTAAAATAGATCATCTTCAGCTGGGTCCCGTGAAGAGCCATGTCCTCTGTCACCCCTAAGTACATGGGAACTTTGTTCTTCCTCCCAGAGCCTGACAGCTGTAGATGCTCCACACAAGCTAATAGGGTGTATGCCTACAAACAGGCCAACAGTGTCAAATGGCAGAGTTTCCACCCCTCCTCCCAGCTGAACTGAATTTTCTGGGGCCAAGGAAACAATGCAGAGGAAGAAGAATGCCTGGCCTAATAGCATGGTCAGAGCTGCAGCCCTCAGATACGAAGAGCCTGTGTGTCTGTATATACGTACTAAGTACTTCCTCTGCTATACAACTAATCCGATTAACAGCTTTGGGAAACTCTGAAATGTTATAATTCAAGGAGTCTCAGTCATAAAAGGTCTTGGGCTATTTCTGTACAGAGGTTGCATTCTTCCCATTGGAAATAAAAAAGCAGCAAGCAGGACTTTCTCCCAGGAAGAATGGGTCCCAATCCCCACCATGCTGAAGTAGACCACCCTCTTACAATCCTAAGTGTCGAGCAAGCCCTGCAAGAGAAGAATCGACCCTTCCTGCCCTTGCAGAGATCCCCCTTACAGGGCAGGTGAACACAGAGGTCCCTCTGTGCATGCTCCGCAGAAAGCATGACAGTCACAGGGGCTGCCCATTTGTCAGCTTCCACTTCCTAAGGCGCTGAAGACCAGGGGGACAAATGAAGCTTGTCAGAGATGAGCGCAGGGACAAATGAGTGATGTGACATCACCATTCACCTAATGAAAAGCATCATACGGCACACCAGCCTTGCCCCGGTCAATAAGATGTGCAAGGAAGAGACTAGTGCAACTACACAACATGAGCCATGGTTCTAAGAGCCTGTGTTACATGATATACGCAGGTTAAAAAAATTCAGTACACTTGTCAGATGCCACAGGTCTGGCACCAGTTCCAAGCAAAAGAAATGTGCCAGCTAGGACAACTGAAAAAGTCACCAGAGCAAACTAACACAGTTAAACATTGTCTGGCATTGCTTCCCCAATAGTTTCCTCATCTAACATCAGGAAATGACAAAGGAAATGTGGTAGAGATGAATGCTGCCTGTACCACTTACTTAGTCCTGATTTTCTCACTTATCTTCCGCTCTGAAGGCAATCTAGTCCTAATTGCTTTCTGAGGTGATAAGTGTCACAGCCCAAAACATGATACGAGCAAGCTAAGTGACACAATGACATGGGACAACTGAATTTCAGAGAACAATTTGCAATGTGAAGAACTGGATAGCCCTTCTCTGCACAGAATGTCAGCAGCTGTATGACTTTAATCAGTTACACTGGCATCAAAAACATGTTGGCTGTGTTGCATGTGTCATCTTTCACGCTCACTCCAACAGGAAGCAGGAGCACTGATCCCCAGAATAGCAATGCTTAGATATCTGACACCAAAGCTAGGCAGTAACAAGGATACAAAACCAGCCACCAGTCCTTACAAATGATACAATATGAGCTGAGATGCTACCCAACCTACTTGCTTGATTCGTTAAGACCATACACTGCACAAAAAGGTGAGGACAGTAAGAGTCAAAAAGTAATGACAAACTGAGTGTCTCTATTTCAAATATATTTCCTTCTGAATTTGTAAAAGTGAGTTCCTTGTAGAAAGAGATCAGTGCTGTGAATTTGAAAATCTCCCTCAGACAAGACAAAATTAGTTATATCAGATAACTATTTGTTTTCTGTTTAATTGAGTTCAGAGTGGGATCCCACCTCAGTCACATAACGAAGCTCTGCCAGTGGGAACAGGCATCATGAATGAGAGGGAGCTCCTTCCTCCCCAAGGATAAAATCAGGGAAATTGAGGCATTACCACCTCAGAGTGGTGCCCTTACCTGAAGTATGTCTTGCATTTCCATCTGAGTGCTTTGTTAAGTCATCAGTTCTGTCTATTTGAAACAGCTTCAGATCGTCTTCATCTAAAGCGATATCTCCCCAAAAGGCAGCTGGAGAGAAACAAAATGCAGTTAGTTTAGTTTTTATTCTGGAAGGAAAATACAACTTCCATGTTGCCTGTACCACACCTAGAAGGTGATGGTACTGCACGGACCAGCAAAAGGTAATATGCGGCAGTAATTTTAAAAGGTACAGACAGAGTGGACATTGGTGGAAGCCAGGTGACAGCATTTAAATTAAGCCACTGTGAAGATCCACAGGAGGACAGTGGTGGAGGACTCAAGGTCAGCAGCATGCACCAAAAGGCAGGACAGGACACTGTCCAGACAGGGACAGTGGGATAGGTAGGACAGTAGAACACTGTCTGCCAGCAGGACCTTATACACATAGTTAGCACTCAGATACACTGCATTGTTTTAAATCTAAGCTTAGAGCCAGCCTAATGTTTCCACTTCAGTGGAGAAATACCAGGTATTTGTTCCCTTGAGGACCAGATACCCACATTTAAGTCTGCAGAGTTTTTAATTTTGCAAAGGTCCTTGAGTTTTAGCCAGGAGCCATGAAAATAATGTAAATAAACTGATACCTCAACATTCACAGCTCAGAGAAACAGAACTGGAAACCATCTGAGTGGAAAAAATTATACCCTGGGAGTATCCTGACTGAGCTGATGCTGCACAGTGTATAGATAATATTTTGAGAATTTGCACAAACTAAACACAGATGATGAAGCAGTTGACCAAGCAGAACAGATCTTTCAGGGACAACAAACAGGTTACGAACAGAGCTGTTAAAATTCATAAACCTCTGTAGATTGGTGAAAAAAAAAAAACAACAAACAAACCACCAGTAAATTTTTCAGTGGAACAGTTCAAGACAACTCGGTAAGTGAGACAAAGAGCCGTGCCTGCAACACTGACCATATTTGATGGAATAATATTTTCTTACATTACTTGGGGGGAAGAAACATCCCACTGCTACACTAGCAACATCACTGATGCAGGTATGTTAGGCCTGAGAAACCAATGGGTTTTACTGATCATCTTACTTTTACTGTCAAGACCAAATTAAATGTGAACATTTGTCTGAATGGCAAAACCTGCAATCATATCTGTGGCAACTGAATGATGAAAGGTTAACTCAGAGAGTGTCTTCTGATACAAGACAGCACCAATTCTGTTGTAGTACTTGCCTCCTCTATTCTGCACCTCAGCACCTCAGTTGGTACAACAGCATTTGCCAATGACACTGTTCTGGCAAACATTGTTGTAGGGAAGAGCAAGAAGCCTTTGCCTGCTGCTGGGCACATCCTGCGTGCCACAAACTGCCCCAGCCAAGAGCTGCTGAGAGCAGCAAAGCCCTGGCACAAGCAGAGGTGCACTCAGATGCTTCTCCCTTTCCCTGGAACAAAGCTGTCTTCCTCTGGTTACCTAGCTACAGCTGAGGAATGGGAGACAGCCTCAAAGGAGGATGGCTCTGGCTTTTTGGTTGGGTCTCCTTAACAGCGACACCAAACCCCAGAGTACAGAACACAACAACAGCTCCAGAAGAGACTGTAGTGAGTGCAGACAAACCTACACACAGACTGACATCAATTATAACTAGGACAAAGTCTCTGTTTTCTACACAAACACAAAATGCAGGCTAACTTCTTGGCAATCCAAGCTCTCACAATGAACAAAGAAGTACCTAAAATACTGTCAGAACCCCACCAACCAACAAGTCTACCAGAACGGCCAAACATCCCAAGCTGATTTGGAATGGACAATGAAAGAAAGCAGAGACATATGCTCCTGCGACTGCAATTTGAAGAAAGAGCATTTTTTCCATCCAGAGACATTATATGTTCAAGATAATGTAGCAGTCAGAGGGCAGAGATGAAAATGGCATCCTATGCCATCTGATTCCCTCTCCAGCCTCATTTGATAAGTCACTATTACATTGGCTCTACCCTCCTGCCAAACCTGAGACCATCCCATTTCAGCCTGAGACCATCAGTTTAGCTCTGCCATCACTTTAGGCTCTCCATGGCTCTTTCCCATCAGAAAGTTTGTTTTTCAGGCTGAGGCAGGACACGCCAAAACATAGCTTTCAGGACAAGCCTGTAGCATGGATTTACATCAACAGAATTGTTACATTTTCCTTCCCAGTGGAACACAGCAGTTTTCTCCCAGCCTAGCAATGGAATCTCTTTCTGTTACAAAGCCATACATCATCCTGAGAGATGGCCCACTACAAAAGCTGGATTCGTCTAGCATTTATTTCCAGTTCTTTGCAATCCCAGGGTGCTCCAAGGGAACCATGATTTATCACAGTCCCAAATCAGCTGAACTACTTTCCTCATTGGAAGTCCCGGCTGAGAATGCCGCACTGCAACTTCTCCTGCACTGTCAAAGGCTCCTTCTTAAAGGCACACAAGCCTGAAAGATGTTTGCTTCCACCCCAAGGGAGCTGTCCCACAGGAAAGCCCAAGTACTTTATTTTAAAGGGTCACAAGTTCATAGACTGCTGGCAAATGAAGCATCTCAAAGCATCCTTTCTGATTTCCTTTACCAAGATTTCCTTTTTAATGTAATGTGGGAGGATTTCCAAAACAGAAAACAAAAACAAAAATTGAAGTCTCTGAACAGCAGGCTAACAAACTTGCAAACCCGTATTTCTCTTGGCAGAGAGCTGCACAGTGTACAACCAGGTGCAAACTCTTAACACTCGGTGCAACAGCATGCCAACTTTTGTTTTAAAAGGAGCATTAATTGCTCTCTGAACAGAGCAGCTCTTATTGAGGTTGATGGAGCCAATAGGAGAGAGTTTGCTTCTATGCTGGACTAGTAACAGTGCCAAGTACCCCAAACGTTCAACCTTACCACCTTTCAGCATATGTAACCAGACAGCATTTGTCTGTTGGGGCAAAGGGAAAGGATGATTGCGTATAACAAACCAACCCAGCACCCGAATGAAAAAAGCAGCTTGGCAAGTTGTCTTCGTTTTCAGCACATTCCTTTCCCAGGAAAAGAGTCCACATGCTGGTGTCTGCATTTAGTGCTGAGCACAGAGGCGCCATGATGCCTGGAAGGTTCAGCAGATGGCACCAGGAAGAACACTTCTTTCTAGGCAGAGGACAGGCTGAACATTTTCTCCAGGTGCTTCATGTGCAGACACATAGTCTAAACTCACCAATGCCTTCCCAGCCTCCGTTTTACACAGTAATTTTCTGGGGGTGCTCTGTCAGGCTCTCAGCCCAGAGCAGCATGACAGCCCAAAGCATCTTCTTTCAGAAATCTTCATCACTCTCTTCTGCAAACCACCTCCAACCCATTTTTTCCCCCCAATACATGCAAACAATTCCTTTCTCCCATTCACTGCTTGCCTTTTCTCTTCTTTTCTAGTTCTGAGTAGCATAACAGGATTTCAGGGGAGAATATAGTATTGCTGCCTCTTAGAACTCAATACAAAAGTGTTCAGAAAAGTTGAAAATATTCTTTTTTCCATTAAAAGTGTGTTTCAACCAGGTCTTTCAGAAAAATTCTTGTCTGTTTTGGTTTGGATTTTGGGGTTGAGGTTTTTTTTGGGTTTTTTGTATGCTTGCTTGCTTGGTTGGTTGGTTTGGTTTGGTTTGTTCAAAGACAAGTAGGAAAAAAAGCACCAAGAAAAGTTTCTGGTATTCAACCAGAAAACTGAGTATGACTATTCTTAGAAGTATACATCAACACAAAGTGCAATATCATGGTTTGTTAAAAAAACAGGTTGGTCTCCTAACACTTTGAGATAAATACCTGGAGTACTGTGTGCA
>WBNM01006662.1:0-26496 GCA_013399055.1 Ramphastos sulfuratus | reverse complement strand
GAAGGACATTGAGGTGCTTGAATGTGTCCAGAGAAGGGTAAGGAGGCTGGTGAGAGGCCTCGAGCACAAGCCCTATGAGGAGAGGCTGAGGGAGCTGGGATTGTTTAGCCTGGTGAAGAGGAGGCTCAGAGGAGACCTTATTGCTGTCTACAACTACCTGAAGGGTGGCTGTGGCCAGCAGGAGGTTGCTTTCTTCTCTCAGGCAACCAGCACCAGAACAAGAGGACACAGTCTCAAGCTGTGCCAGGGGAAGTTTAGACTCGAGGTGAGGAGAAAGTTCTTCCCTGAGAGAGTCATTCCCCACTGGAATGGGCTGCCCAGGGAGGTGGTGGAGTCACCGTCCCTGGAGGTGTTCAAGGCACGTTTGGACGTGGCACTTGGTGCCATGGTCTAGTCTTGAGGTCTGTGGTAGTGGGTTGGACTTGATGATCTTTTGAGGTCTCTTCCAACCTTGCTTATACTGTGATATATTGCACAATGTGTTAGAAGGCTATCAAAATAACTGTAAATGTTATTTAGTCAGCACAGCAAGCAGTTTAGCCAAGATACCATAGGGCTCCTAAAGGGCTAATTTACCCCCTCTAGGAGAAGCTCAGCAGAGACAAATCTTAATCTAGTAGGTGTAATTAAGATGTTAATCCAAAATTCAAAGTGAGCTACACTTTCTGGAAGAAACCAAGGAGATACTCTGAGTAAATCCATAGAGCAGGGAAAAACCAGAATGAAGAGAAGACTCTTGTTTTAATGTTTCAATTTTATTAATTCCAGTGCTAAAAAAGATACTTTGCATCTGTTTAATCAGCAGATGCTGTTCACTGTGGGCACACAGATGTAATAAAGCTAGTCCAGTATTTGAAACAGGGTAGTCTAGGATTTGAAGCAGGGATCTCACTTTTAGAGGAGGTTACACCTGAAGCAGCCTTTCCTAAGGAAAGATGTATGTGTGTGTGAGAAGTGCTGAGCTGTGCAGGAGTCAGTGCACGACCATACTGTGGGAGGAGCTGTATGTGTTCCTGACTGCAAAGGCAGGCAACTTCTATTGAGCAGCCTGAGAGGTACCTGGAGTGAAGGACAGCAGAGCGGTTAGGCACTGCAGGCAGTGATGGCTCTGTTCTCTTCCTATCCCAATGTATTAGTATTTCCCATGGTTTCTTCTTCTGTCATAGTCTTCATTAGATATGAAGGGATGAAATCATCCTCATAATTTCCTCTCTCAGCCTGAGTGAGAACTGCTTGTCCTTTGCTTGATTAAAATGTGCAGTGGTTGTGTTTGGGACTCACAAATACCAGAATTTATCTGAAGCTGCTGTACAGAGTGTGAGTTCTGGCATGTCTGTCAACAAGATTACTGTGACACTGGTCTCGATTAGGTCTGACATCTGGGCTGGAGGACAACATGGTAGAACTGCACTCCTGTGCATTTTCCCTTCATTGGGTAGAACAGTGGCTTNACACAACAAATCTCCTTTGCCAGGCAGCTTGGCATCATGAGCAGCAGACAGCACAACTTTTCTCCAAATAGATACAAATGGGCAGCATGACGAAAGCAGTAGATAAGGGACCATGGGTTAATGCTGTTAGAGCCTATTCCACCCTTGAGCAATGGCAGACTATGTTTGGTCATGAAACACAGAGACGTCACCACATTCCAAGTGCTAAGTGTAATTATGGATGCAGTAGATCTCCTGCTAGGACATGTACATGGGGGGAACGTTTCCCATGGCTGGAGAGATTTCCATGTAGAGATTCCTTCTTGTCTTACTCGTTGTGCCAAGGCAAACACCACACTGGGGCGAGGGAATCTCACAGTAGAAAGAAGTGAGTCTGAGAATGAGTCCACTGTAGCATCCATAATAGGCCTGAATGCATGCTGGCCCTTTATGTAGGGTGTTGGACTTAGCCCTACCTTGCAGCTGCTCTGTGTTGATCCTGTCTCAAAACAGAAGATGGAGAAAGTTGTGACAACCTTCCAGGTTTGGCAGTACAGGGAGAAAGAAGGGAAAGGAAGGAAGGGAGGAAGGAAGGACGTAGGGAGAACTCTCTTTGAAGACAGGCATCTATCAATTCATGTGTTACCGAACCAAGACAGTGAAGTGAGAAAGTCATGAGTACAGTACAAGGTCATGATTACAGCTCATTACCCCTAGCAACCTATGGCCATTAATTCTCTCTGGCAGCAACACCTAAGTTTGCAGTGATGTCCAGCCTGGGGCTGGGACTCCGTGTGCTGGAAGGTAGAGACACAATAAGGTATAAATACTTGCCTCATAGCTTATAAGGAAGTTGAAGAAGATGAAAACAGTGCCATGGGGAAAAGAGCAGTTAAGCTAGCAAGGTGAACAACAGATCATGGACAGAAATTGCTCTTCCTGGCACCAAAGCTCAGTGGTGCATCCACAGGATCAAACACCTCTTCCAAGGATGACAGATAGTTTCCATCTATAGTTTCATAGCTCTTCATTGTCCCTATGTTGCCACAGGAATTCTCAGTCATAAAGCACTTTATTAGTTTAGTCCTTAAATGCTCCAGGAAGGAAATCAACCTGGTTGAACAATCCTTCCTGTACTGAAATGGCCCAAAATTGCCAAGTCTGGTTTAAACTAACAATTCTCTAAGCTTTTACTGCTGCAAAGCAGGGTGGTGGTACTTATGTAACGACCTGAAAAGGGGATTTTCTCTCCCCTTGCTTCAGAGGCCGTTCCAGCTGTCTTCCTGGGAAAACAGAAATCCTGCCACCCACAGATAATAACTTATTTCAGATCTCTTTACTCCTTAGAAGACCCTACACTGTGCCTTGTGGTTCAGGGTTTTCAGGTACCAAATCAGGGATCAGAATCTAGATTTCAGTAACAAAGGATTGTGAAAGGGAATGCCTGGTCTTTCCCTCTGGTACTCATGGAAATGTACTTAAAGCCTCTGTTACTCTCAGCTCTGGCCTTAGAGCCTGAGAGAGAGAGAAGTGATTTCTCTGAGTGAATCCTTTAGCCACTCTTGGTCAAAGCCTGGCAGCTGGTATCTATCCAGAAACAAACAAATAAATGCATAGGTGAAGAAATGAGGATCTGAAATTTGCTCTTGGGTAGCAAACCTTCTATATAAACACTGAGCATTCTCAGCTGTTAAGCAAAAGCTGAGAAGATAAATCCCAAATATAAGAAATTAAAATCAATAAACTCACTGAGTCCTCCATGTCACTGTTCAGACTCATAAAGAGATACAACCACTAAATCCCTACAGTGCTGCTCTTTCACAATTGCACACATTAAGGAAAGGGAGGAAAAAGTTATATGAAACATTTGGCTGGGTATAGGAATCAGTTATCTTAATAATGCAATATCAAAAGGAAATATTGTCTCATTTAGAGATCTACCAGCTACAGTCACTACAATACTCCCCAAAGGATGGTAATTATTCTCACTGATGCCTAGAAATTAAGAATTATATGTTCACTACGTTTAATATCCTAGCTGTAGTTTCGAGGATCATCTGTTTTTGTAAAGCTTTGGGGATCTAATTCAATTGGGCTTTTTCTGCCATTCCTTATTTCTAAAACACGTGTCCTTCTGGTGATATTGTGTCCCAGAGGCTGGAAGCAGAACTCATGTACAAGAAAGATCTGATCTGTTCACCATGCATCTAGGACCGCATCCTATCCTCAGCTGCCTTGTTTTGCAAAGCAAAGGACAATACAAAACTTCCCAGCTAGGCTTCTGAAGCATGATGACTGCCAGGCTTTTTCAAGGGTTATCAAAAACTCATCCAATTTGTGTCCCAGTTGACTCCAGGTGACATCCACCAGCTTTGTGGTCAGTAAGCCCATGGCTCCCTATGCCCCTGAGAGACAATTGATTGGATCTGCTTCCATTTTACACCCAGGTTTGCACTCAGTAAGTTTACTGTTGGGTGAGATGTGTGTGCAGTGTTGATCTAGAGGTGCAAGTAGAGCATAAACAGTTAATGTGGACATTTTCACTTGGTCTTTATGCATCCAGTGTCTAGTATTTAGGAAGCAGTGCTTGGAGCAGGCCCAAGGACACAGTGCTACAAGAAGCCTGCAATGTGGGAAGGTAGGATCTTGGAAAGTACTGCAAAGTGGATGGTAGGAGTCTGAGAGAGGAGGGAATGGTGGTCCCAGGGGTGGACTGGGTGGGATGCAGAGCAAGGAGGTGGTGTGGCAAGAAGTGCTGAACCCTTTTCTGTTGTTAAGCTTGTAAACACATTGCTGCTTCTCTGAGCTGTGTTCCAACACAGCAATTAAAAATATTAGAGGTATTACAAATGGACTCAACTTGATGGTCAAAAGTACTCCTCATATGCTAAGAATTAAGTGTATGCTTAAGTACTTTTGGGATGGGAATGTTAACTGGTAGGCAGCATCAAGTATCAGCCTAACAAATATGTGCAGGGTCTTATCAGCTTCTCAGAAAATAACTAGCAGTGCCTATCAGCCTTGATAGCTACCTCTCTTGATAGTCTGGAGTATATTGTTCTTCTGATTAATAAACCACAAGATGGATTTCTTTCCAAACATCTGATGCCTTATGAATAATTTTCTTAATCAAAATGAATAAGCAGGAAGCAGATATTTTGCCATTGTTGCTAAGAGACTGTGAATTATTGCATTTTTTACTCAACTGCTCTTGTGGTTTTGTACGGTTCTAGAAAACACAAGAAGAAATCTTTCTGGAGAAGGGTTTAATGTGATGCTATAGAAGTTTGTATTCAGCTCTCTACCAGATGCTGAGTCACAAAGAGAGAGGAGGATGTATCAGAGGTAATGGATTATGGGTAGAGTTTGTAGGTTTCAGTCTTAATTTTTATTAAAAATCAGTGATTTATATCAGCAGTGATTCTTGCTTGTCCAAGACTGCTGTCAGTTACAATTTCTGGTCAGTGTAGGAGAACACCTGTCCCTGGCACAGCACTAGCAGAGCTCTATAGCTGCTGGTGGAGGTCTTAAGGCAAGAGGGAGAGACAGAAAACCCATCCAGAGCATGTAGGGGAAAAAGATGTGCTGTTGAGTCTGGAGAGGGGGAAAAAAAATGGACAATTTAAAAACATTTATTGATTAAATCCTGCCCAGTCTCTTCATGGAGCACAGCTGCCTGCTATAAAAGTTAAAACCCAGCACAGATCAACAGCAGAACTGTGCAGGGACAAGTGCAGCTGTACAGCCTCAACAAATCCAGTGGTAAATGTGCATGTCAAAGCACAGTACTCTGGGCTCTCCCAGGTGTTCCCAGGGCTGTAAGCTTGGTCTTTGCCACCATACTAGGGCAGCTGGTCCTCAGGGGAGCAGCTGCTGCAAGGAGAGATGGGTTGTTTCACTCTGCCTCCAGTTAGAGTGGGATTCAAGCCATGTTGCTGTGCTAACTGGTTTTCTGTCTAGCACACACATGCATGTACACAAACAAAATGACAGTGATGGCAAAACACAAGATGGGAAGTGGAGCTGTCAGGAGTCTATGAGGAAGATGGAGATTGGCCATGAGAATTGAGAGGAGAAGGGCAAATCCCACATAAAGAAAAATTAAAAAAGTAGAAATGCAAAACACAGGAGGTCTTTTAAGGCTTGAAGAATTAGAAGGGATGCCAAATGGTGTGCAAGGAGAGGAGGAGAAAAAAGAAAAGCCAGAGGAAAGCTGTGAAGTTATTGATGTCACAGGATGATGGACTTGATGGATGTGTGCTAATAAGCATTAAAGTTGATCCCCAACTGCATTCGGGTAAGCTGAGAATACGTTCTGTAGAATTTGTTAGGGACTGTTAGTTTCCTGCTGAGATATTTAGTTACAGATGGCAAATCTATCACTCTCTGTATCCATCTTCTAAGAGAAGCAAACTGTCCCCAAATCAGAAGTTGTGAGGTTCCCAGCTGAAGTGCTCTCCCCCAGCTCTGTTTTAATTTCTGCTTGGGGAGTTCTGAAACCAAGCTCTCAGACTAATAAAGATGAGAGTGAATGTGGGTGAGACCACTAGCTGTGGGCAACTGGAGTGACAGGATGGAAAGAATCACTCTTGCTGCTAATTCTGTGCACATGCAAAGAGAATACTTTACAGCTATGAAGTATTACAGTGACCTTAAAATATGTGTCTAGTGAAAAGGCTATTCAAAATAAAAGGCATTTCCTAGTTCTGGAACATCTGAGTTTAGAGATGCCTGTGAGGATCACACAAAGTTTTCCTTGCTATGCTTCCATTTGCAACACAGATGCAGGGAAAAAGGGGGGGAGGGGGTGGAGAAGCTGCAGCCATTATTGTTGTATGGGGTTTCTGAAGCTGCATTGCTGAAGGAAGGAAGGTCCAGCAGAGGTTGGGAGGAAAAGAGAAGCAGTTGGTCCTTAGCAAGAGGTGGAAGAAGGTGCTGACTTGAAGCGGGGAACCCCATAAGTCCTTGGAGTGAGACTGACCCCACATGGTCCTTGGCTGCTGGGATAAACCTGAAGGCTAGTCAGCTTCTGGAGAATGCTGAATTCCCCTGGCAGATTGACAGCTGAGGTGTGCTTCAGGGACCCCAAAAGTGGGACCACAGGACAGAGAAGGCGGTGCCGAACATGTGCTTTTTACCCTGCCTCTTTCTCTTTAGTAACTTTTCACCTTGGCAGCTGAGAACTTCACTAACTCTTCACTGGGCTAGAGTGCTTTTTGTCTCTGAGTTTGCCTAGACACATGCCTAACCCCAGATCTGTCCAAGGCTTCTTGCTTTTCTGGAAGCAGTGGATCCATCAAGGCAATGCATGCATTCTGCACACCCTTTGGGCATNTTACCCAGGGAGGTTGTGGCTGCTCCCTCCCTGGAGGTGTTCAAGGCCAGGTTGGACAAGACCTTGAGTGAGCTTTCTAGTGGGAGGTGTCCCTGCCTATGGCAGGGGGTTGGAACTAGATGATCTTTGAGGTCCCTTCCAACCTTACCATTCTATGATCTGCAAACCAGGAGGCGTTTGGAAATGCCCACAGTACAGTTGCAACCATTAGGGCATACCAAGACCAACTTAGCAGCCTGAAAGAGCAAGCCTAGGCTTAGTTCCTTCAGTGACAGTTCACAGACAGAAACCCCTCAGATTTACCCACCTGTGCCTTGGGATAGGGGTAGGCTGTTGGCCAGTGGCTCAGTATGCCTTTTTATCCCAGAACTGTCTCACCTAACCTTTAGCCTCCCCAGGCTAAAGCAGATGGCACCGTTACTAGGAAAAACAGGGAGATGTTGAAATGGGGCCTGACTCCAGCTTGGATACTTCAGGATCTGTTTTGAAGCATAAAATGTGTGCAAATATGTCCTTTACAAGGTGAGATACTTCTCATATGATAATTTCAGATCAAACTCCTGTTTCCCTCTTGTCCTTCCTCCCTCTTCTGAGTTCTCCATCTCAGATGCCAATTCTTTCAGTCACTTATCTAGCATGTGTATATGAAGTGCAGTGTTAGTTCAAGGACATGTACTAATAAAGTAAACATGTCACAAAAGCCAGCACCTGGTCAATATGCTTAAAATTTTGTGCAACAGATAAACCCAGGAGGAACTGCTGAAGCAACAACAATTGTTATGTTTGCAGAGTAGTTCCATGTTACTGAGCAACTCAGAGGAGCAGGATTCATCCCCAGTCAGTCCTCCCTTACTGTTATATCACTTCAGGGAGGTGTGTTTAATTCAACTGCCTGTGGAGCCTGACTATTAATAAGGGTCTAAAGTGCACCAAATTGGCCACTGGCAATCCCATTAAAGTGCGTAAGTGCATATTACTCATTTTATAGTTTGTAATTTCAGCCTTTCATATTTCCCTTGAAAGTCTTGGATTGGTTACATATCATCACCTAAAGCAAAGGTGAGGAAGTTCAGGTGAGTTTTGGCTCTTGGACTCCCTGATGTAAGTTATTGCTGGGGATGAAAACTTGTGTGCATTCAGGATGCAAACTGCTGGAGGCTGTGAAAGTGTGTGTGTGAAATATCATAGCTGCTGTTGGTCACAGCCTGCTGTTAGATGGACTATCTGTCCACCCTAGTTTGACTGTGCTTTTGTTCTGTGCTGTGTCGTGGTTGTCAACACACATGACCTGGCAGGTTTGATATGCACTTGTAAGAGGGTAGTTGGAGAGGTCTCATACTAACCTAGGCTATTTTGAGGGCTTGCTGACACCATATGGTAAGAAATACAGTCCTATGGCTCCATTTCATCAAGTATTGGTGGTTTAAGAAGGAGTCATCTGTCTGGATGCCTTCTGTTTTGCCTGAGCACACCAGGATTATCCAGACCACTGAGTGGTTGGTCCTAATCTGGCTAAGGACTTTCCCAAGCAGAGGATGTGGCTAAACTCAGGCTGACAATATGAAAATCACTCTTCAGAAAAGTTCTGCCTTCAGAATAGGAAAAGTGTGGTCTTTTGCAGGGACATAAGTAACTAAAATACATATACTTGACTTATAATACTTGGACTGTACATACTACAATTCTCCTCCCCTCTGGTTGTGGAAATTCTGAGGACTCTGATCACCTTTGCATGAATTATTGAAAGAAACAGATGAATGCTTAAAAACAAGAAAATGTGTCTGCAGTCCAAGATGTTTTTGTAGAGCATCTCATTGATTCCCTCCTCACTGTATTGCCTTCTGCCTCCTAAACATTGTGAATGGCCCTTAATAGCTTGGTATTTGAATGCTTAAGATGACCACTAGCATCCTGTCACTAAGAACAAACTTCCCTTCCAAGAATTATTGCACGATGATGGAAGCTCTGTAACTTTCTCTGAGGCATCCAGTGCCAGCAGGACTTTGGCTGTCTGCAACCTGGCAGACTTCGGCACTGCAACGTGAAGAAGACTCTTTTCTTGGAGCTGTCTTCAATAGGAAAATAGTAGTAGCAAGTAGAGTTAGTACAGAAATAAAGCCAATTTTGTCTTGAAGGAGCCACAATTTAATTTCAGTTAGGATGTAGCATGGGAAGGCAATGAAGAAATCAGAGAGAGCAATAAGAGCTGAACAAGGCTGGAGCAAAGAGGTGTTGGACAAATAATCTTTTCTATTTTCTGCTGAGTGTGTAACAGAAAATCACAACCAGGTTGGAAAAGACCCTCAGGATCACCAAGTCCAACCTAGAACCCTACTCTACAAGGTTCACCTTAAACCATAGCCCTAAGCACCACATCCAAACGACCCTTAAATGCATCCAGGGTCAGTGACTCCACTACCTCCCTGGGCAGCTCATTCCAGTGCCTGACCACTCTCTCTGTGAAACACTTTTTCCTAATGTCCAATATAAACCTCTCCAGTCTCAGCTAGAGGCCATTCCCTCTTGTTCTGTCTCCAATTACCTGTGAGAAGAACATGTCAAAGAACCTGCCTTATGCTTCAAAGCAATATTATGATCTTGTGGTGGGTTAGGAACTTTCTCCCCCACACTAATGGAATTTACCAGACTAACTTAGAATCATAGAATGGTAAGGTTGGAAGGAGACCTCAAGGATCATCTAGTTCCAACCTGTGGCTTGGAAGTAAGATGAAGCTTTCAGTAGAGGAAAATTTACAAACNAATCTGCTCCAAGTCTCTAAGTCCCCGAGTCTCTAAGTCCCTAAGTCCCCCAGATAATGTGTCCCATTGCCATATATATATGCTGGGGCGAGTTGCTCTCCCCCGTTCAAGCCTGCGGGGGTGGAGTAGGTACTTGACACTTACTCCTTTCACATTCCAAACCCCTGGAACCAGAGGTGGGGTGGGGAGCAGAACAGTTTCACACCCCATTCAAACCTTTGGTGGGGCAGGGACTTGGGTGTGCCCCACCACACCAGACAGACAAACAAAACAACCAGGAAGGCTTACATTGTTTTAGCCAAGGTTAGTAGAGAAGATATTAGAGTGGAGTGAGGGAGGAAGCAAATAGGAGCAGCATCGCAGAACTGAGTGGGGGAAATTGTTGACATTTTGGCTTTTTATCCCTCTCAGAATGATATAGACTTCATCATTATTTTCTTTTTACAGCCAATGATCTACTTTCTCTCATTAAAATATTCCATTTAGCCTCAAACCAGCAAGTATCTATATTACAGGTGCTATAACCATATATATGATGCGTGCAACCAACAGGAAAAACCACAGGGATTTCCTTTAGCAATAGGTATGTTACCAGTCTGGGAAAATTATAGAAGCCAAGAAACATTTTGTTTGTCTTGCTACCTGTCCTTTTGATCACATTAGTATCAAGTATTAAAATAGGGCATGGCTCTGTTGCACAAGGTGCTGTGCAAACATACCACAGCAGACCTTCAGCTAAGTTGTCATAGAGGCATTGTTTTCATTGGGAAAAATCAATTTAGTACCTTTCTCCCAGCTCTGTGGTTTTTTTTTTTTTTCTTTTTTTTTTGTTTCCTGGGACAAGCTTCTGTCCCTCCATGTCTATTTTTCCTTTTGTCAGCTGCATCCTAGAAAATTGTTACAGGTTACTTCAAACAGGCTTTAGAGATTTATTTATCACACAGTATCACAGTATAAGCAAGGTTGGAAGAGACCTCAAAGATCATCAAGTCCAACCCATTACCACAGACCTCAAGACTAGACCATGGCACCAAGTGCCACCTCCAAATGTGCCTTGAACACCTCCAGGGACAGTGACTCCACCACCTCCCTGGGCAGCCCATTCCATTGGGGAATGACTCTCTTGGTGAAGAACTTTCTCCTCACCTCGAGCCTAAACTTCCCCTGGCACAGCTTGAGACTGTGTCCTCTTGTTCTGGTGCTGGTTGCCTGAGAGAAGAAAGCAACCTCCTGCTGGCCACAACCACCCTTCAGGTAGTTGTAGACAGCAATAAGGTCTCCCCTGAGCCTCCTCTTCATTTAGGAAGCGTTGAGAGGGAGGGAAACCATCAGAGCAAGTGATCTTGAAGATTCAACTAGTTTCTGAAAGTTGTCTTCTGGGGATTTTAGAATGGATACTTTATGACTTGAAGGATGGGTTTAGTGGAGTGCAATGAAAGGTGGTATGGAACAGATGATGACTTACGGTTTGTTTTTTTTACCTTGTTGAAACCAAGTCAGACCATTCGCCTCATTAGAAGATGTCATTTCTCTTTGGGTTTTGAGGGAACTGAGAGATTTGGGGATGTTTGTGGGAAGATGGCTTCGAGGAGACCTTGTAGTAGCCTTCCAGTATCTGAAGGGGGCTACAGGAAGGCTGGGGAGGGACTATTTACAAGGTCTTGCAATGACAGGACAAGAGGCAATGGGTTTAAACTGTCAGAGGGAAGATTTAGACTGGATGTTAGGAGGAAGTTCTTTCCAGTGAGGGTGGTGAGGCACTGGCACAGGTTGCCCAGGGAGGTTGTGGCTGCTCCCTCCCTGGAAGTGTTCAAGGCCAGGTTGGATGAGGCCTTGAGTAACCTGTGCGAGTGGGAGGTTTCCCTGCCTATGGCAGGGGGTTGGAACTAGATGATCCTTGAGGTCTCCTTCCAACCTTACCATTCTATGGTTCTATGATTCTAAGGGCTGGTGGGCTGGTAGTGGTTTTGATTTAGGAAAAGAGCAAGGCTCTCTGTGTGTCTGTGTGTGAATGAAATTGCAATCTCAGATCATTCTGGGTTCATTGAGCATTGATGGTAATATTGACCACTCTTAGCACTGAGAAAAGGCTAGGGAAAGGCAGAGTTAAAAAATAAGAAAAAGAATTGTAGTTATAGAATCATAGAATCATTGTCAGCTCTCTGACAATACACAGGGTATGTTAAGCAGAGGAAAGAGCAGGGAAGGAAGACAAAGAAGACAACCTCAATGAAAGAAAAGCTGATGAAAAAGTGTAACAGATCTGTTTTGATAAGGAATTTGACCTCACAGGTCCTCACACTGGAAGAAACAAAAATCCTTTCAGATTACTGAGACCCTGTCCCTGCAGCTATTGTACCCTGAGACATAGGTCTTCCCCTGTTATCAGGCTGGTATGGAGAACATCATGGAAGGCAGCCAGTCAGATCTGGATTACATTTGTCCAGAGCAAGAATTTCCTTTGCTACTTACTGGTATCCGCTTAACATGAGCGAGATGAGGGAGAAAAGGCTATCTACAATGAATCAGAATCACTCTGGACACATAAAACAGAAAGGAAACAGCAGGGATTTGAGTATTGCAATTTGGAAAACAAAATAATAATAAAAAAAGGGATTAAAGTGATAATTTTTAGTTGACAAGACTTTGTTTGTAAAGCTAGTCATCTAATGGGGAAACTGAATTTCCTGGATAGTATATATATGCTGCCCTGTAGTTACTTGATTAAATAATTGATGGGGAAATGAAAATAAAAGTGCATGTAGAATGATAAAGTGGATGGACTGTCTCTGGCAGCTTCAGTTACTGTGTGTGAATTACTTCAGTGCCACCAACACGCTTCTGAGGGAAGCTTTGTCTTCATCCCTCACTGGTATGTATGAATTAAATCTATTCCTTACCTTATAAGTCAGACTGGTTCAGGGATGGGACAGGAAAAAGCTACTCCTCCAGAAGCACAGAGTTATCTGATGGGTGTAGCTAACCCAAAGAGATACAGCCACTCTGGTCAAGAGATATGCTGTCTCTTCATCTTTTCAGCCTTCATCTCATGGAACCTGTGTGAAGGTTGTGCTGGCTTTCCGGGCTGCCTGCTCATGAAGGAACTGAAGAAGACAGGGCAATCATTTTCTCTCATGATGCAGAAAATGCCTTCTCAGTGTCTTACAGCCCAGATTAATCCAGGAGGCAGCAAATAACAAAAAAACTTTGTGGAGCTCTTCTCTGTGCAGATGTAGAGAGTGTGGTAGTTTGGTGGGATCCCAAGTGCCCATAAGAAAACTACAGAGACCAAGACCCGTCCCAGGGGGATGGACCTGGTCATCCCAGGGTGTTGTAATATTGTTATTCTATTCTGCTTTTGGGTATCACAGTGTATAAAGCCAGACCTGGGCTGATATCAGTCCCTTCCCTCTCTGCCTCTCCTTCCTTCACTTCTCTCCAGGCAGAGCAGCATCTCTACTTATCTCATGCTCTGTGTGTGGGAGATGGCTTCTAGCTGGCAGGGAATTTTGAGCTGTGTCATGTAGGCCTAAGCTGGGGAGGACAGTCCTGGCTTACTCTCAGGCCTGCTGGGGATGAAAAGGGTAGAGGTAGATGGTTTTAGTCTGATAGACTTGGCTTAGCTTGTGGATGTATCCATTCTACCTGATAGCCTTTTGCATATGTGCACCAGCAAAGAGACTCTCTCTTTAAACTTCCAATGGATGTGCAGTATTTTCATTCTTACTCGTCAGAAGGAGTGAGAGTCACTTCTGTCCTCCTGGGTGGCTCATGGCCTCAAACTGGGACAGGAGAGCTACAAATTATAGGTGTGGGCAATGGAGAGACCATGGTATACCCCTGAAATTTGGGGGTGAAGACCACAACCAAGGACAGAGCTTCCCTTTTGCTTTCTTCCCTATTTCTACAGCCTGAGCTGCCCTATGCTAGGGCCAGAGTGCTCTGCATTTTGGAAGAAGCAGAATGTTTTGGCATTGGAGATATCCTACAAACCATACCACCAGAAGATGATACCAGGGTTTAATACAGAATAAGCTTCAGCACATCAGCAGGCTTCATTAGTTGTTATGTTCCTGGCTCTTGTTTTGTAAGCAGACCTTCAAGGTCACCTTTAGTTTATCCAACATAATTACCATAATAGTACTCATCAGCTTGTTAATGTAGAAAGCTCAGGTATTTGGTGTTCAGGTCAATATGCCACTGACAGATATTGCCTACCTTTGCACAGTGCTTGTTTTGCATAACCAGCTGAATGGAAGATGTTTCATAATTCTGGAAGTGATGCAAATGCCATTGCCTTTTTTATGCAAAGGAAAATCAGACAAGGAAGAAGTTAAGTGATTTGTTTTGGTTTCTGTTAGTGATGAGAGGTGTCTGCTGGCAGATGTACCCTTAGAGGCCAATGTTCTCCAGAGTACCCAGCAGCAGAGGAACAGAACCAAGCATGAGGCAACAGGTTGGCTTCTACTTACATGGCTTTGGTCTGTCTGGGGTCACAGGTTGCCTCATGCCTGTAGTGTGCTGTGCACATTGAAATGTGCTTAGATGTCCACAGATCTCAGATTGAAGGGTAATGTAGCTTTGCAGTGTCCTGATTTCTTCTGTATGAGTTATGAACCTCTTCCAGAAAAATGCCATGAAATTGAGTTCACTTACAGGAGTAGGAGACAAGAAGTTGTAGAAATAGAGTCACCTACCCATATTCCAGAGAAATATGCCTATGAGATATGCTAATACATGGAATACAATGGAATGCACAAATCTATGCTCAGAGAAATTCAAAGCCATGTTGTTGCTGCTGTTATTGTTGTAATTATTATTGGTTTTATTGCTGCTGTTATGATTATTACCTGATATTAATTAATTTTACCTAGGAATATTTTGGCTGAATTCCTCAGTGAGTAATTTTGGCCTGCCTCTGTTCCTGTGAAGGTGTTTCCATCACATCAACACACGGGTAGAGGGTTGCTGTTTGGTAGTCTTCAGATGTGAAGAGTCTTTTTGTTGTGTAGTGTGAGGGCTTTATCAAAGAGCAGATTGTCACCATTATACTTCAAAATATGGTGGTGCTTCTCAGCTCCCATGTGGTGAGATAATAGGTGGCTATCTGAAGTGAGTTCAAGGTGGTTTTTTTTTTTTTTCCTTGAAATATTTGAGACTGAGCATTTTGCAACTGTTTCCTTCTGATATGGATATGGTTATGAGGCATCACAGTCTGCCTTATTTCAAGATTTGTCTAATATTCTCTCATTTACTTTAAACTGGGCAGGAAGAAGATTGAAGTAGAGAATATGAAGGCCTGCCTAGCATACATGATCCTGGATGAGAGCCTGACTTACCATGATTCCAAGTTTGCATTGGTTTCATTGCATTTTCAATATGGAACAAAGGTACTTGTGTATTTTTAATGTGTGTTTTTAAACTTATTTATTTAAAAATAGATCTGATTTTGTTCCTGTGATGGGAAGCTTTATGATGTGGACAAGTTTGATCATGATTTGTGTAACAGCAGCCTGGGAGGAGTCCAGAGCTAATTCCTAGGGTTGAGCAAAGGGTAGAAACTGGACAAAGGAACAGGTCCAACCATTGCTCCCTGCTCTACTCCAGTCCCTTCTAAACATAAGCATAAAAAAAAAAATAATTTCACATTCACTGTGATCTGATAAAAGCTAACTTCACTTCAGGCTTGGATGCACATCAGGTTGTAGTAGATTTTTCATCACCACTGCAACAGGAAACTTTCATTTGCTTTCCTAGGGACTCGAGTTTGGTCTTTTGCTATATTAAGTTGTTTGACTATCAGGGCCTCTGAAAACTGTTACTGAACTCTTCCATCTTCCTTCATTCAATGTCATGCTTCTAATTTCTGTGCTTCTAATCAAAGGAATGGTTACTACTAGGCATCATCTAGGCAAGCTGCTGAGAAATTTAAGAGCAAAGCATTTGATATAAATGAAGTTTTGTTCTTCAAAAAGGTCTTATGTCAAAAGTGAAGACAAGTCTTTGCTTTTGCTCTTCTGAAGTACTGGATGTTAGACATTAATCATTGAACTGGAAATCCAATTACATGATTATTAATCAGATGCATTTTTTTCAGCTTGAGGGAAAAAGGCCAAGTGAAACATGAAAGTCCACTGGGAACCACTGCCAGTTAAAGCAATTAAAAAAGGACATGGAATTCTTAATTTTTACACTTGGCTGGAAAGTGTAAAAATCAGGCTAGATGGGCCTGACTCTCCTGGGAGTGGGTGTGCTTCTTAAGCTTATTTTCTTCTTAAGATCAAATGCTTCTGTTTCCTTTATAAAGCATAATTAATTTTCTTTGCAGGAAACTTTAGTTATTATGATATGGGTAGCTGATCAAGTTTAAAATGTTTGATCAGGTTAAGTGATGCCTGCCAGCGAAGATTCCCACTCATGAAGAGGAGCACATACTCTTTCCACTCTCATAACACTCTGCAGACAGACTTTCTGACAGCTGAAGTGTAGCCAGTAAATTTCTTTTCCATTAGTTGCAAATTGTACAATAATATACTAAAGTAATTACACCATAAATCTTCTTGCCATGAAGTTAGGCTCTGTGGTACACACTCATAAAATAGTGCAGCAGCAAATAAAATCACTGCCTCTGTATATATTAGTCTTGCAGTAACTTTCTGAGGGTGGTCTAAAGCACTGACAGCAGTGAATTGGGAGGAACTGGAAGGAATGAAATATTTCTTGCAATTTATAAGAGAGGAGCTGTTGTTCTTCAATAATTAGGGCTACCTTGTAGCTGCATGTGGGTCAGAGCAATGGCTGTTGGCAACGATCTCCTTGGATGTTCATTGTGAATTAGAATATAATATTCTATAATATATAATTGAACATCTCTCTTATGAGGAGAGACAGAGGGAGCTGGGGCTCTTTAGCTTGGAGAAGAGGAGACTGAGAGGTGACCTCATCAGTGTTTATCAGTATGTAAAGGGTGAGTGCCAGGAGGATGGAGCCAGGCTCCAGAACAGGGGGCCTACAGGAGGGCTGGGGAGGGACTATTTATAAGATCTTGCAATGACAGGACAAGGGGCAATGGGTTTAAACTGGCAGAGGGAAGATTTAGACTGGATGTTAGGAGGAAGTTCTTTCCAGTGAGGGTGGCGAGGCACTGGCACAGGTTCCCCAGGGAGGTTGTGGCTGCTCCCTCCCTGGAGGTGTTCAAGGCCAGGTTGGATGAGGCCTTGAGTAACCTGTGCTAGTGGGAGGTGTCCCTGCCAATGGCAGGGGGTTGGAACTAGATGATCCTTGAGATCTCCTTCCAACCTTACCATTCTATGATTCTATGGATGGAAATTGAGGCATAGGAAGTTCCATGTAAACATGAGGAGGATTTTCTTCACTGTGAAGGTGACAAAACACTGGAACAGGCTGCCCAGGGGGATTGTAGGGCCTCCCTCTCTGGAGATATTCAAGACCCAGCTGGATGCATTCCTATGTGATCTGGTCTAGGTGACCCTGCTCTGCAGGGGGGTTGGACTGGATGACTTTTCAAGGTCACTTTCAGCCCCTGACATTCTGTGATTCTCTGGATCATGCAGGATGTGGTAAGTCTTAGTTGAAGATCTAGGGCTGAGACTGACAGTGTTGACACCTAAGGAGTCTACTTAATCTAGACAGAATACCTCTAGACTAAATCTAACCATTGCATGAATCTGAAGGTCAGGGAAACACAAATGAGAGTATCTGCAGTAGAAGAAGTAACTGCAAATATGTTTTTCTCAGATCCATGGAAAGGAGCAGACAGGTACTGTATCTAAAGCCCTTTCTCAGAACCTGAGTGTGAAGATTTATCATTTAGCATTCACCACTGTATTGCAAACTGTGGCACTCAAATTATGTTTTCCAGGCAGTTTTGTATCCAAAGGAAAAGGCTGCCCTGGAAATAAAGCGGCCTGTAACCCTGCTGATACACTTTGAATTTTGCAATTAGGTTTTTCTGAGAGAGGATGGCAGTAACCATTCCATCCTACCCTATCTCATCCTACCCCACCTCATGCCACAGTATCTTCTCTTTAGACCAAAGGCTGTAGAGCAGACACATTCTTCCTTCAAGCCATAACAGATATTTGTACCCATGTAGTCACAGACCTGTCACAGGACAAGGAGCTTAAGACTTCAGTATTGACTACAAGAAATGGGTATATACATGTGCACTTGACTGTATAGCACCTACTCTGCCTTTCACCACCTCCAGGCAGACTACCAGATCTCCAGAAAGCCCTGAAGAACTCTGGATTCAACACTTCCATTGCCCAGATAGATGCCCTGAGTTAAGAACTGCAGGCTGGACTTGGAGGAGCCCACGTCAAGTTTGATTTGCTACAGCGTGTATGGCTCAGCAGTCAGGGTGTGTGAGCTTTGCTCTCTTCCCTGAGCAAGGTTAATGCTGCTGTTTACTCTTCTCACATAAGGGGCAGCATTTATAGAGGTTGGGTTACTTCCAGGACCATTCATTTCTTGAGCTTTGGTGGCACAGATGGAAGGGTGGATTCATGGCAGCGGTCAGATTGCTGGAGAAAACAATGCAGAGGCATGTCAGGAAATATGCTGAAAGAGCCAACACTGTGGCTCATGATCCTGCATGACACTACAGCCAGGAACCTCTGCTAGGAATCAGCTATGGCAGCAAAAGCACAGCTAACCCCCAGTGTGGGAGCATTTCAGGTGAATGGGCTTTGCAGTTCTGTGGATAATTACCCTCAGACAGGCAGCATCTTGGATTGGGTCCCCAGTGACAGTAGTGTGAAGTGGCTATTTGACTTTAAGTCATCTGGGAACCAGGCATGTGCAGGAACACTAGAGAAGTACTTTCCCTGCACATCAAGGTCCAGGAAGTACATTTGATTATATTCTCTATATTTGGTGTGATTTGCTGCACTCAGATATTCAGCTGCAATTAGGTGGTTAGAGACTGATCATTAATCTTCACCTCAGTGCTGCCTATCAAGCTGTTACCTCATGTAGCTTATGGCATTATTTTGAACATTTTGGTTAGAAAATATCCCTGTCTTGGAGCTGTTGCTGGTGGCAGGATTTCTATGTCCCTCTCCTGTCAATATCTATATTTCTGTTCAAGGCTCTTTAGAGCATTTGTCTAGCAAATGACAATTATTATGTCTTGTCTAATTCAGAGATCTCTCCAAACCTTGAGTTGGTGTCCAGACGTTAGACTTCCAAGAAATTGTCTGTTTCTTGATACCTGAGCATATTCCTTGATTTTTTTTTTCCTGATTTTTTTTTCCTCCCCTTAAAGTTTCTTAGGATGTTCAGATTCATCTAAGTTATCTCCTTCTGCTTTCCTCCTTCCTAAAAGGGCTCACATTCTTATTGCTCTCATTATATTTCAAATTAATTTGAATCTGCCTTCACTGGCATTCCTGCTTCTCAGTTCATTCTTTCTTAAAGAGTAATAAGTGAAAAGCAGGGGACATACAATTGTTGTTGTGATGGGGAAAGAAATTATTAGAAAAGCCACTGTGGGATGTCCTTGCTTTTGAAGGAGTTCTCTTTCAGGTCAGGACACTTAAAGCCAGGTCTTATTTCTCTGATTTTAAGTAATGAGGGAGGCCAACAGGTGGATGACCTTCTCCCTGTCTACATCCTACATGGTTCATTGGTGGTATCTCCTATCAGAGAAGACAACCTCAGTAAATCACAGATAAAGCTGGTCTTTATCCATGTGGTTCTCAACCACCCTGAAGAAACCACTCTTGAGTGGTTTGTGGAGAATGTTTTATATATATATATCTAATCACTCTGTTGCACTCTATGTCACAGAGAACATTCCCTTTGAAATCCTCAGGATGGTTTCAGGTAGCTATGAACTTGAGCACTGTTTTCAAGTACTAGTAAGAATGGATTCATCCAAGATGAACCTGATCCTTGTGCTTTACCGTACAGCCTGCTGGTGGGGGGCTATGAATGGCTTCCAGGGGGTCCATGCCTCCCTCTATGCCCACCTGGAGTACAAGGACCAGGTGTGGGAGGTGTCCCTGCCTATGGCAGGGGGTTGGAACTAGATGATCCTTGAGGTCCCTTCCAACCTTACCATTCTATGATTCTATGAAGATTACAAAGAGAGACAATGGGGAAGTGAGAGACAGAATCCAAGCAATTTATTTATTTCTGTCTATGCACAAATCACAAACAATTCTCAATCTTATTTTTTTTTTTTCCCTTTTCTAATTCAAATCCCATTCTTCTCCCTCTCTGGAGTATTTTGCCTGCTAATGGAGCTGTCCAGTCAGTGGAGATGCTAATGCTGCTTTCCATTGTGGATCTACCTTTCAGTTATACCCTCCTGTGGATTAAAAAACATTAAATAAAGCTCTGAAGTTTTCTTTCCCTGTATCTCTAGCACTTTTCTTAAGTTTCTTTGAAGTTAAAACTTTTTTGTGCTTTATAGCATTTGTGTCACAGATATAGGAGAGATGGGTAACTGAGCTGAGTTTTGAATGTTTTCCCTCTTTTTTTTTAATGAGATACTGTATCATATGGATTCTAATTGCCAACTGTATCTTAAAGTTGCGACACGTTAATTTTAATAGCTGAGATCACCTACACAAAACCCTGCCCCAGTGTGTAACTAACAAACAAAATTATGTGGGCATCTACAGTACAGAGAGTAAGAGAAGGTTNCCTCATAGCAGAGCTGCTGCAGCCCTCTGAGCATCTTCATGGCCCTCCTCTGGACTCGCTCCAACAGTTCCATGTCCTTCCTGTGCTGGGGGCTCCAGAACTGTACACAGCACATGCATATGGTTTTCCTGTGATAAACATTTGCTGTTACTTTGGCAATAGCCATATTTGTTAAAATGCCACGCTACTGAAATTAAACAGTAGGAAGAGAAGGACACAAGACTAGCCATTAGTCTTTGTGCATCCATGTCTGCCATGAGACTAAAACCCAGGGGGATTGTGGAGTCTCCCTATCTGGAGATACTCAAGACCCGCCTGGATGTTTTCCTGTGTGATCCAGTCTAGGTGATCCTGCTCTGGCAGGGGAGGTTGGACTGGACGATCTTTCGAGGTCCCTTCCAGCCGCTGACATTCTGTGATTTTGTGAAAAGAGTTTGGAGGAAGGATCAGAGACTCCTCGCTGTCTAAAGTCTCTGCTGTGCTTTACTTTCCGCTGCTGGATTCAGAGAAGCAGATCTGAATAATTCACTGCATAGCTTGCCTTGGTTTATTTACATTTGGCATCAGGATGCAGCTGTACTGAGTCTTCCTGGGTAAGATAAGGTCGCATTCATCATTCTATGCTTAAATAATCCTTGTGTTTTCAGTCTCTTGTAGTACACGTCCTATTAGACCATTAAACTATCATCTCTGTTGGGTTTCTGTGAAATTTTTCTTTCTTTTTTTTTTTTTTTTTCTGCAGCTGATGAACTGAATGATGATGATGATGATGATGTACTACTTACCAAAAGCATCTATCATTTAAACTCCCACGCTTCCCTGCTTATTCAGGGCTGTTGAAAGCCAACTTAACGCCTTTATTTCTTCAGTTCATGAAGACTGATAATGGCATTTAAATGGAGTCCAAAGGGTACCCCCAGGTATTTATTATTTGAATTAAAATCCAGACTGCTTTGTCAGAAGCTCAGTTTCCTCTAGAGTTCAGGCTTTATGGTAATCTAGGTCAATTCTGTGCAATTATGGAAGACCAGATAGAAGTTTTTCTCTTACCTCCTAGAGAAAAATGCTTGTTGGGTGAGGAGGTTGAGAAGTTTTGCTTTATCAAATTCTGTTTTCTCTGTCTTCCTTTCTTTCTGGGAACTGTGAACATATGAAGTGTGAGACTCAATTTGGTTTCTAGTTCCATGGTGGGATTCACCTAACTGAATGAGTACTAAACAAGTTTAGATTGTCCAGTTTTTAAAGAGAAATCCCTAAGGTGTCAGCGGAACAAATGCTGGTGGAGACATTTTGTTTTTAATGTGTGGCTGATTACCACAGCTGGGAGAGCCTGTGGGAAAAGACAGACAGACTCAGAAAGCTGGAAAAGGTTATTGGCAAAGATTTTTCCAGTGCTGATTCACAGTCCCAACCCCAAACATTTGCCAGACTCATCAGAAACTTTCAGAAGGTTATTCCATTTTTTTCGTGTGCTGTCATACTTTGTGGTGATTTCTACAGGTATAAAACAGGAACCTTTCAGCAGAAGGTGAAACTTTGACAGGGATTGAGAGAGATGAAGATGATTCATGCTAATAGATTTTAATCAGCCTGTATTATGCCTTGATCCAGAGGACATGCTTACCCATTCTCATGTAAGTCAGGATGTCAGGATATTCCACAGATGGGATGGCTGTGGCAAGCACTGAGCATCACTCAGGAAGCACAGAGAGAGATGCTGGCTTTCCAGAAGAGACTTTCCTAGCATTTTTGATTGGCTCTTGGCAATAACAATCTTAGCCACTAAAAGGAATCCCAGAATCCCAGGAAGACACAGACCAGTCACATTTAAAAAAAACAAACCAAACCAAACCAAAACCAAAAAACAAACACAACAAAACAAAGCATAGAAAAGAGAAAATCAAAAGGGTTGAAGTCTACAGCTGAGAGACATTCAGTGCAGGAGACCACAGCAGAAGACTGTCACAGGTAGGACTGGGAATTCATGCCAGTGTAAATATCAGTTTGCATGATTAGATTACAAATCTTGCAGCTGCTTGGTTCACTATAGTTTGTACAGTCTCATTCTGTGTATCTGTGCATGTGCATGTCTTCTACTTCTGATGTTTTAGTTAATCTCAGCTAAATCAGATGGAGGGGTCCAGGACAGTACACTTGGGATAATTCAATTCCCGGGAGGATTTTGGAACATAGCAACTACAGATTGTGCCAAAGAGAAAACTAAGCACTCTGAGAAATTGTATTTGTTCCTTGGTTGTACATCACTTACAGGATATTCTCAAAAGAAATGAGGAGACCACAGGAAATGCTTTTAAGCTGATATGCCGGAGGCTTAGAGCCATTTTAGCTTTCTGGTATGGGCAAAAGTCACTTTAGAGTGCTTCAATGGTGTAGCAATTCTACTCGTGAGATGACTTGAATCCCAGCATGTCTACATTGCCTGCTTTCTGCCTGGTAAAATATCACAAACATGGAGTAAATCAGGAGAGTTGTCTCTGCTGGAGACATATCTGTAACATCAGAAATTGTGCAGATAGAGAAAAACCCACTCTGCAACAGTAAAATGAAATGGAGCACAGCCTAAGCGGGGTGAGTCATATCCTCAGTCCTTAAATTGCAGTCAGGGATGTGTTGGTCAACGAGCAGCTCCAGCCCTTCTGCCATTCTGCAGTTGCTATTATTTGTGTAGCCTGTGCATGTAGGAGCTCAGTCATGGTTGACGACCCCACCAGTTTGCACTGTACAGATCTGAAAAACCAGATTCCACCTCGTGAAGGCAAGTATATGCAGCCGTGTTTTTGCTTTCATTCTACGTGTCACTGTTTCTTCGTCTTTACTGTGTCCAGGGAGAAAAGGATACTATTTTGAGTGAGAGAGAATAATTCAGAGAGATTCTAACCACAGTAAAAGCCTTCAGAATTGATTCTTTGTTGGTAAATTGTATCAGATGCCTCAGTGTTTGGAGAAACACTCTGAGAGATTTTAACTACTGATGGAAAAATGAACTGAGGACTCCTCCTCCAACAAAGGTGAATTTCAGAGGAGTCATGGGGTTAGAAGAAAACCAGAGGCTGAAGCTGGGTGAGCCTTATCTGGCCTCCCTGTAGCTATGGAGAAGGAATAGGAGAAATCTTGGTGTTGAGCTTTCCACTGACCAGCCCAGACGCTGTGAAACTCTGGGCTTTAGGAATTGAAAAGCAAGCTAGGTGCTGAAATTGCAGCACACCTGCAATAATGGCTGCATGCTGGCAGCTTCCCACAGTGAATGATGTCTTTATTTTGCTACAGAACATGCTGTAGAAAGCTGTGGAGTGTGACTGAAGGCTAGCTTGAACTTCTAACAGGCTGTCCAACAGACACAAGGGGACCGGGCAGCAATAACACTCGAAGGAGCAAAATTTGCTTCTTCCTCCTAATTTGCTTCTTCCTCCTATTTCATGACAGAAGAAATTCTGATTGAGAAAAATTGTGGCATGCTGAGAGGGACCTATTTTTTTTTTTTCCTAGGCGTTCCTCATAATTAGCTGAGTTGTTGTCTGCCAAGACCTGGAATGCTGGTACTGAAAATGTTGAGGCATTTCTTATTGTTGTCAGTATTAGAAACCACAAGTGATGGCAAATCCAGCTGTCAGCCAGTCTTTTTTCATTATGCAGCATTATGAATATCATCTCTCCATTTTGATAGGCCAATGGTGCCATTGATTGAACTATCCTCTGGTAGTCGGCGCCAGGCTTATGATCCTTAAAACCTCATAAAGATTATCTTAGTTTCCTCTCAGCTACATAGTTTGTTTCTTGCCACTCCCTGCAAGAACACCTACCTGGCTTCCTACATTTGAGTATTCTATCAGGCTTGCTTTTTAATAGAAACTCGAGAACTTTGGTGCCTCTGGGCAGAGCTTGTGCTGGCCAGCAGACTGTGACCAGAGTGCATGGGGACCTAAGGGAATTCGGGCTACAGCCTGCAGGATTTGGTCCTCCGGATGCTTCTATTCTCTTTGTCATAGAATTACAGAATTTGGCTGGAGGAGACCTTTAAGATCAGTTGGTTCAGCCATTAACCCAGCACTGCCTGGTCACCACATGTCCCTCATGTGGTGTCCACAGCTCGAGAGAGTCCAGCGCAGGGCTATGAGGGTGATTAGGGGAGTGGAGCGCTGCCTGATGAGGAGAGGCCTGGGGCTTTTTAGTCTGGAGAAGACTGAGAGGGGATTTAATAAATGTTTATAAATATCTGAGGACTGGGTGTCAGGAGGGGGGACCCAGGCTCTTCTCCCTTGCTCCCTGTGATAGGACAAGGAGCAATGGATGGAAGCTGCAGCACAGGAGGTTCCACCTCAACATAAAGGGAAACTTCTTTACTCTAAGGGAAACAGAGCACTGGTACAGGCTCCCCAGAGAGGTTGTGGAGTCTCCTTCTCTGGAGACTTTCAAGGCCTGTCTGGATGCGTTCCTCTGTGACCCAAGCTAGATTGTATGGTCCTGTTCTGGCAGGGGGGGTTGGACTGGATGATCTCTTTGAGTCCCTTCCAACCCCTAGCATCCTATGATCCTGTGAAGTGATGCACTGCTGAGCCAACTACTCTGCTCCAGAGGCAACTGGCAGAGTGTTCCTGGTCTGGTGAAAGGTGTTTCTGCCAGTGGCAGGGGGTTGGATCTAGATGATCTTCAAGGTCCCTTCCAATCCAAACCATTCTGTGAATCTATGAGGTTTTTTTTTTGTTTTTTTTTTTTTTTTTTGTGGTGGGGAACGACAGGGGTTCAACTAGCTGAGACATGAAAATCTCAAAAATGTAAAATGTGAGTCCTCCCCCTCTACTGTGATGCTATATCCTGCTCTGTATCTAGAGAAAATGTCTCAGCTATAAGGGAGATCCATGTCTCCATAACACAGTGATAGTGGAACACTTTGCAGTCTTTAATCTATCCTTGGGAAGCCAAGGACTGGTGTTCCCTACTGTTTTAGAGATAAAGACAGAGGAACATTAAGGCATCTAGGTAGCCTGGGAATCAGTGGCCCTCAAGGGCACACATTTTTCTTTGCTGGAGGTTTCTGGGAAATTACATCAGGGCTGCAGGTCAGCAGCAATCAGACAAGGAGCAACAACTACAAACTGGAACATAGAAGGTTTCACCTCAACATGAGAAGAAACTTCTTTACAGTGAGAGTGACAGAGCACTGGAACAGGCTGCCCAAAGAGATTGTGGAGTATCCTTCTCTGGAGACTTTCAAAACCCAGCTGGATGCATTCCTGTGCAAACTACCCTAAAGGATCCTGCTTTGGCAGGGGGGGTTGGCCTCAGTGATCTCTGAAGGTCCCTTCCAACCTCTAAGGCTCTGTGATTCTGGTCCTTCACATCCAGTACATGAGAAAGTTCCAGAGAATGGCAAACCTTGGGAGGTATTCTCCCACCATTGTGATGTTGTTCTAAGCTGATGTCATACTCTGGCAGCCACTGTCAAACACTGCTATGAGATTTGCCTTGGAAATAGGAACCTGAACAATAGTCCTGCAGCAGAGGTGGCTGCAACAATAACCAGGGCAATCTCAGCTCAGCAAGGACATGCCATTCTGTCTCAACCCACTTCTGTGGAAGAGGAGGTTCTTTTATGGATTCTCTGAATGAAACAGAGAAGGGACCGAGTAGGTGGTTGAGAGAAGCACTTGAATATTATTTTGCTAAGATGTGCAAGGGGAAAAGTTAGAAATACAGAAAAGGAGGATAAGCAAGAAAAATAGCAAAAGCAAAGAGATAGTCATCACCATGGATGCAGTGACATTTGTAGGTCCTGAAGGACTTGATAGGTAGGGAACTCTCAAACTTCGCTGTTACCTTTGAGGTTTTATACCTTTTCCAACCTCAAGTGTGGTCATGAGATTCCTCATTTGGTTCACCTTGCATCAGCATGATCTCATGGTTAATTGTATGCTTTTTGGCACTAAACCTCACATGTCAGTCATCTCTGGGAGGCTCTTTGTGTCTGAAGACCCCCTAAACTGTCAACCCACTCCATGACCTTTGGGTGCAACTGTGCAGTAAGGCCCAGCCTTCATGCCAACACTCTTGATCATGGAACTCGTGTTTTTGTGAACTCCAGCTTGTGTGGCAGCACTAGGTTGTGGTTTTGACTGGTTACACTCACACAGATGAGATATTCTGTTCATTTGCTTTGGTTGCTATCTTCATGGGACAATGTTGAGACAAACCTAACTCCTTACACATCCTTCAGGAGCTGATGTACTTTTTCTTGGAGCAGGTAGTGAGGAGAGAACTGTCCAGAGAAGGGCAACAAGG
>WBNM01006655.1:0-15949 GCA_013399055.1 Ramphastos sulfuratus | reverse complement strand
CTCCAGAGAGGAAGACTCCACAACCCCCCTGGACAGCTTGTTCCAGTGTTCTGTCACCCTCACAGTGAAAAAAATCCTCCTCATGTTTACATGAAACTTCCTATGGCTCAGCTTCCACACCTCTACAAATCTACACGATCCCAGCAAATCTACATGATCTATACTGACAGCTAGGAAACCAACAGATCACTTCAAATGCCATTAAATTGCATGGGGTTTTTGTTCACTATTTTGAATTTCAGAATTAAGTCTGTTTAGCTTGTTTTTTGCCTCTCAACTAGGAAAAAGTGAGAGCTGGCAAGCACAAGTAGTGTTTATCCTGTGCACTCCCCTAGTGTCTAACTGTTCTCGACTTGGGCCATTTCCTAAAATGCATTTAGCTTCCTTGGGTTACTTGTTTCTGAATCCTTGAAAAAAGTCATAAAAGTGAGGCAGTATGATTTGGAATTACGCAAAGTCACCTTGTTCACGCTTCATTTTGCTGCATTTCCTCAGACACAGAGAGAGTTTATATCTTCACACTACTTCCTAGAATTAATCTGGTTTTTAATCTCACTTTTCTCACACTATTCTCTCCTTTCAGGTAGCTGTAGAGGGTAATGAGGTCTCCCCTCAACCTCCTCTTTTTCAAACTAACTAGGCCTAGCTCCCTCAGTCACTCTTCATCAGATTTATTCTCCAGGACCTCCACCAGCTTCATTGCCCTCCTCTGCACTGTCATTACACAGTGACAATCAGCCTGGCTCCTCAAGGCCAGAAGAAGGCTGCCCTTTCCCACAGACCAAGAGGGAAGGTCTTTCTGGGATCAGGGAGAGGGTGAAAAAGTGTTGAAAATAATTATGCAGTCAGTTTATAAAGCGGTTGCAGAGTTATGGGAACAGAATAACAAAGATTACATTCTTCCAGTGTCCACCTCCTGGCACCCCTCTGGTCCTTGGAGGGCTTCTCTATGGTTAAGACAAGGTAACCACAAATACTGAGTTACATGTCATGTGCATCTTAAATCTCTAAACTTACAGTCTTCATAACCATTTATATCATCCAAAAAAAAAAAAAAAAAGATCAGCTGAAGATTACTCATACTGGTTGAGTATCCATAATTAAATGGAAGCTAACAGCACTTTCAAAAGTAATTATTAATTTTCAGAGTATAATACTGAAGATGAACTGTGCTATCTACTTTACTTAAGAACTAGGTAGTGTGGTAAACTTACCTTCCACAACAAGAAAAGCTAAGGAACAACGCAGTATCTGAGATTGAAATCTTGTCAATTGGAATAATTAATTTTTATGCTTTTATTTGCTTGTAAACTATGGACTGGGTTCTAATAGCCAGTCCAATATGACCAGAGCTCTACCGTTATCCATTACACAATTATACTTGAAGGTTGTGCCAGATGGAATGTTGGCTGATCCAAAACGTACATGTTCTAGCAAAATAGAACAATATGCAGAAGTAGGAATTTACTGCTACACATTCATTTTCCACTGACCACTGAAGACTTCAAATACCATGAACTCACAGCATTTGAGCACTATAGCTTCTCATTTTCCAGCTTGTGCTAACCATTTGCAGTGCAGACAAACCAAATCACAGCAGGAGTAACTGGGCCAGCAGGGAAACAATTACACAGCACAGACTTGTCTGGGATACCACAGGGTGACAGATTTCACCCAACTCAATCACAAGCAAAGTATCTTTTACACAGAGTATATGGTAAAGCAATCATGACTTGTTTCCAAGTTTTTTTTGTTCCCTTTTTTTTAAAAGGATGTTTGTTTAGAAAAGCCCAGTAACCTACCCTAGTACAGTATCTGAAAAAAACCAAAAAATTAAGTCTCCTTATAATAAGGAGCTTTAAGTCTCCTTTAAATGTTATCACTTCATTGGCATATATCTGCACATCATTTATTAATGCAACAAATTTAAATCTCTTGTTTCTACAGAACTCCTCAGACTATTTCTACAGAACTTCTCTTCTTAGTTTGAATAAGAGGAGGCTGGGAAGAGAGCTTCATTGCTGTCTACAGCTACCTGAACAGACACTGTGGAGAGGCTGGTGCTGGTCTCTTCTCACAGGTAAATAGCCATAGAACAAGAGGGAGTGGTCTCAAGCTGCAACTGGGTAGAGTTAGACTAGGTATTAGGAAAAAAAAAATTCACCGGAAGGGTGGTCAGGCATTGGAATGGGCTGCCCAGGGAGGTGGCTCAGTCACCAACACTGGATGTGTTTAAAAGTCGTTTGGATGTGGTGCTTGGTGATGTGGTTTAGGGTGCACCTTGTAGAGTAGGGTTACCAGTTGGACTTGGCAATCCTGAGGGTCTTTCCCAGCCTGAATGTTCCTGTGATTCTGTGACAAACTGCAACAAAATTAGGCACCTATTTCAAGAGAGAGAACAGTCAAATTCATTACATAAATCAGCAAAGCTGCTTTAATATGCTGGAATTAAACAGCTTCTTAAGAGTATTTTGTCCATACTATTTTAAAAGATCTCTAGCAAAGATTTAACCAGGGGCTTTTTCTTCATTTGTTTTAACTTGCTGATTTTCTTTTCAAAATCATTCACAGCACAGTAATTTGGGAATTATGTTGCCACAACACAACTGAATAGATCCATAGTATGGGAATTCTTAATTTTTGTCCCAAAACACAGTCATAAGGGGTATGCCACTGCTCTCTCTCTCTGTAGATAAAATCCACTCTCACTTTGGGATGAAACTGAACATTAGCAAATTCCAAGACAGCAGTGAATTTTCATTACAATAACTGGGTAAGGTTGGGGTTTCTTCTCTGCTCTATGTTTCTGAAGCTAAATTTTTCACAAAGAGGCAGCTCAGCAAAATGTTGATCAGGATCTGAGTGAGTACTACCAAGCATAACTGCAAATGTATCCATAGCTGTACTCCAAGTTTAGGTACTGAATTACCACAGTTACAAAGGTTTTGGTGCAGCAAAAGCCTGGCTCCCTCTATTGTCTGTACAACATTTAAGGCTTACCATAACAAGTAAATTCAAATAAAAAAATAATATTATGTGTACTCAGCATGTCTAAAACATACTGAGGAAATTCCTCATCCATTTTGCACATCTTAACAATGATGTATTCAATTCATTCCACTATCTGATTTTCAATACAGTACACAATAGTTTACACTGCATGAAAACCCCTGTGGAAACCCTTCTTAATGAAAAAGAAAGTATATTTTAAGTGTTTCCTAATAATTTTTTCCTTATTTTTAAAAAGAAGTCACACAACATAGAAGTATCAAATTAGTATGAAAGGAGCACTATCTAATAATACATGTTAGAATCATAGAATGGTAAGGTTGGAAGGAGACCTCAAGGATCAGCTAGTTCCAACCCCCTGCCATAGGAAAGGACACTCCCACTAGTACAGGTCACTCAAGGCCTCATCCAACCTGGCCTTGAACNACTGATTCCTCTGTCCATGTCACTGACAAAGATGTTAAACAGCACTGGTCCAGCACTGACCCCTGAGGGATGCCACTTGCCACTGGTCTCCAGGTGGACATTGTGCCCTTGATCACCACTCTCTGCATGCCACCATCCAGCCAATTCCTTATCCAGTGAGTAGTCCACCCATCAAGTCCACGTTTTTTCCAGTTTGGTGACCAGGATGTCGTGTGGGACAGAGTCAAATGCCTTACTCAGGTCCAGGTAGATGCCATCAGTTGCCCTTCCCTTGTCCACTGTCGCTGTGACTTCATCATAAAAAGCCACTAAATTTGTCAGGCAAGATCTGCCCTTGGTGAAGCCATTGCTGGTTACCACCAATCACCTCTGCTTTGTTTTCCATTTGCATTAAATTAAGTTAAGTTCTGAACTTCAGAGACTGTTAATGGTTTTGACACCAACTTAAGCTGAGAGCAGGTTTGCCTTATATAACTGAGTTTGTACCACAGGACATAATGCAGAATCAAACCTTTACTCTCACCTTATACACAAAATTCACTGTGTTTTCCATGCCTGTTGTAGCCTGGCTGTAGCAATATTAAACACTGCAGAAACGATTTACAGGTCAGTTGGAAGACATTCTGTCTCTGTCAACACACTGAAATTTAACATCAGTAGCATATGTTCCTTGTATCAGATTTTTCATAAAATGCAAAGGCATTTTAGTTATTTATTGGCTCACTTTTGTAGCAATAAAATTAATATACACAGGATATAACTCCTATTACTACAGCAATTATTTACCATATCAATTTTATAGAGCTTCAGTTTCTCATATAACCTTAAAAAAAAATAGTGGTAAGCAGAAATTTAATTTTCCCTGCCAAGCATGATCTACAAAGCCAACAATCTCCTTAAACTAAGACACTGTATTTTCTTAAACTTGCTTAGTTTCCCTCTGCAGACATCTTAGAACTTTCCTAGCCATGTCATTAAATGTATTCTGGCCCAGCACTGGATTCTCCTAATTCTGTAGGGAAACACTGAAGTGAATCAAAACCAAAAGGAAATTGGTTTCACTTCAGCTAACCAGAACTCTTAGCAGTAACAAATGGTTCAGAAATCATGTTATTTTCTCAATTCTGCAATACTTATATCTCCAGCTCTGACATCTGCAACAACCATATTATGTTCTCATCACACAGGCAAAGTAACCTACTGTGAATATGGATGAACTGTGAATATGGATGAACACCAAATTGTTCATCAGTAGAACTGACCCGAACTATCAGAAGAAAGAATGAAATAAAACTATGGAAGTTGTAACTGGAACACACCATTTTAAAACTACTTCAACCAGAGAATTAATGCCTGGAACAAATGACTCAGATGAAGTCAAAGCTCCTAAGGTTTGTGAAAAAGCATTATAATGCTCACAAGCAGCTTTTTCTTCCATGCAACATCCAAAACTTAAATTCTGAATTTAATTTCTGCAATAGGCAGCCCAGAAAGTTAAAAAATTAAAACAAAAACACCTTTAACCCACATGAAGGATCTGCTCTTCTAATTTTCTGCACTATTACTTCAGGAAGCTTGCAACCATAAACAGTGAAGAAGACAAACATTCCCTATTACTATTCATGATATGCACCTATAATACAACAAAGAAAGGCCACTTACTTTAAATGCAATATTGTACCCCAAAAAAAAAAAAAAATCTTACTTTTGGTTTGATACTTAAACAACATATTTCCACAAAATAAAATTAAAAACTGAGTGCAGCTAATCAAAGACTGTGATACAACTAATGGCAAAAGTAAAATTTCCTGAGAACACTCCAGTCTGTATGCTGGATTTTTTAAACCCAATAGAAAACAGCTGAAACACTGTCACAGCAGTGTCTTGCAAATGAATATGACAGCTCTTTTATTGCCAGACTCACCATTTCTGAAACTTCACCTGTTAAAATCAAACCATTCCTGTGCATTGTAAGCATAAGGAATACTTTCAAACATGAAAATAAAGTTGCCCTGTGTGGGTTTCCCAATATAGACAGATAAACTCATAGCTGTTGCTCCAACTTTATGCTCTAAATTTCCAGAAGGCAGATAAGGAAAATAGAGAATTTAAGCATTTTCCTCAGTAAAGAGTTATCTAAATAAGACAGAGACTGGTCAGTAATCATGTTGTATCACCTGATCACTGGATTCATCCATCAGAGGTTTCTTTCTGGATAAGCTGGTTGAGAAAGAAAGTATGAGCCTTGCCCTGCAGCACTGATCATTACAAGAAGGCCAGATTGTACAGCAAAGATTTGCTATGAAGACAAGCAACATGACCAGATGCAATTACAAAATTTGTTTTCTTTTTGAACACAGTTTCCACTCCACTCTTGTAGCTTAGAAATGCTATTCAACTTAACCTCTCGAGAAAAACAAAATACTGCAGGCATTTTTGACCACTTTAAGCCAAGCACATATGTATTCACATAAGCAGCCTTATTTTTTCTGTCTTTCCTTTGTACTTAATACAGGCATTCTCCCTGAAGATATGTGTTGGAATTCCAAATTCCCAAACTTCCAGAGTATTACTCTGATGTAGTTTTATGTTTATTTTCATTCCACAACTCCATTTCTTACAAGCAAAAAAATCTCAAAGGATAGGATAAGAGCGTTTTAAAGAACTGCAAAATGTGGGATAATCAATCACACTTTTTTTCAAGATAAGTACTGGAACTGGAGTTTACAAACAAGTTATTCTCATTACAGTAAGTCAAGAAGTACCAGCTTCTGCAGCCAAGACCAAAGCTCTTCCAAATTTGGTATCTAATCTGGGGAACATAATGCTGCACATATCTCCAAGTCACTCCAGGAGCTTGTGTACACAAGTGCACAGCCCTTTTCAAGCTACACAAAGAAGCAGTCATTTACAGCCACAGTGTGCAAGAACACAGAGAGAACCACAGGCTGCAAGAGAATGATCTCAAAGTGTACAGAACAAGATCTGTCTCTGGGATTCTGCTCACCAAAGTCATAGTCCACCTTAAACCCCCACACCTTCACTTCATCTTACCATGCTCCTGAACTTCAAAATCTCCTGGAAGTACATGCAAGCCTTGGCACTGACTATGCTCCTGTTAGCACAACATAGCTTACTGGTGAGCTGGCAGTAAATGCCTGTGATAATAATTGTCATGATTTAACATCAGCCAGCAACTAAGCATCACACACCACTACTCACTCACTCACACCCCTTCTGAACAATGGAATAGGAGAAGAACCAGAAGGGTGAAGGTGAGAAAGAAACTCAGAGGCTGAGATAAAAAACTGTAAATTATAAACAAATAATAGTATTTTTTTAAATGGTAGGTAAAAGAGGGGAAAAAATACTAACAAAGAGAGAAGAAAATAAAACACAAGAAACATAAGTGATGTCAATGAAAACAACGGTTCAACATCAAGTGGCCAATGCCTAGCCAGTCCTCAAGCAGTGACCCCCTTCTCAACCTCCCCCCAAATTTCATTGCTGAACGTGATGTCTACATGGTATGGAACATCCCTTTGGTCAGTTGGGGTCAGCTGTCATTGCTGCACTCCCTTTCAATTTTTTGTGTATCCCCAGCTGATGGGGCAGTGTGAGAAGCAGAAAGGACACTGACTCTCTGTAAGTACTGCTCAGCAGTGACTAAAATATCAATATGTTATCAACACTATTTTCACCACAAATCCAAAGCACAGCCCCACACAAGCTACTACGGAGGAATTTAACTCTGCCTCAGCCAAAACCAACTCAGGTATGCATACAACAATTCAAGTTGCTCCACTGCCACCCTTGCTCAGCAAAGATATACCATATGTAAACAATGCATGTAAAAAAGAGGTTCACATAACACTGGGTACATCCACTTCAGGTATATTTCTTCTTCTCATTAAGCAAAACTAGGATTAGATTGAGAACTTTTTATATCCTACATATTCAGGATAACGGAAAGAGAATAAATACCAAATTATTTTGTGATTTTTTGCATTAAATATATATTCTATATGGAAATATATATTCTATATGGAAAGCATAGCATCTAACAAAGAAGCAGAACATAAGATATTATTTTTACATTAAATAACCACTAAGAAGCTAAGAGCCCATCTGATCAAAAAGCTTGACTATATAGACAGTTCAAAGGTAAAGAGGTACCTGCAAATTACTGTTTTAACTTTACACAACTGTTTTGCATGACCCATTCTAATTTCTGAATCACATAAATCATATTTTAGAGCCATATATAAGGAATCTTCAGGCAAATATAAAAATTATATCCATAGCTGGACACTAAAAGCATTCTGAAATTGTGTGGTTGATTTTAAAATTTTTAAAACTTGACTTTTCCTCTAGAAGAAATATGATTCCATCAAAACCTGTTCTGAACTACTACCAATGAGTATTCATTTCTGAAACTATATAAAGTTTCTTTTTAAAAAAAATAGCACAAATAACAGAAATTGATTGAAATTTTATTTGTAATACTGAAGAATTAGGTCTACTTTTCCAACAATTTTCACAATCTCTTGAAAAAAGTGTTTTTCAAAAACAGTGTACTCCAGAAAACCTGTGATTCAATTATAGCTTCTGAGAGCAAGGTGGAAAAAAAAGGAATAAAAAAGAAATACCACAACAACCCCAAGCAGTGCTACAGGCTAGGGACACAGGGGCTGGAGAGTAGCCAGGGAGAGAGGGACCTGGAGGTGCTGGTAGAGAGTAGCTGAACATGAGCCAGCAGTGTGCCCAGGTGGCCAGGAGAACCAATGGCATCCTGGCCTGGATCAGGAACAGTGTGGCCAGCAGGACAAGCGAGGTTATTCTTTCCCTTTACTCAGAACTGGTCAGGCCACACCTTGAGTACTTTGTCCAGTTCTGGGCCCCTCAATTCAAGAGAGATGTTGAGGTGCCGGAATGCGTCCAGAGAAGGGCAACGAAGCTGGTGAGGGGTCTGGAGCACAGCCCTGTGAGGAGAGGCTGAGGGAGCTGGGGGTGTTTAGCCTGGAGAAGAGGAGGCTCAGGGGTGACCTCATTGCTGCCTACAACTACCTGCAAAGGAGGTTGTAGTTGGTCTCTTCTCCTGGGCAACCAGCAACAGAACAAGGAGACACAGTCTCAAGTTGTGCCAGGGGAGGTCTAGGCTGGGTATTAGGAGGAAGTTCTTCACTGAGAGAATGACTGGCATTGGAATGGGCTGCCCAGGGAGATGGTGGTGTTGCTGTCCCTGGATGTGTTCAAGTAAAGATTGGATGAGGCACTTAGTGCCATGGTCTTGATTGACTAAGGCTGGGTGATAGGTTGGACTGGATGATTTTGGAGGTCTCTTCCAACTTGGTTGATTCTATGATTCTATGAATCAGTTGCTAAAATAACAAAGTTAACTAAACTGTTACACTACTACCCAAGTTTCTAGGAAGTGTTCTGCTTTTACAAAGAAATCAATAGAGCCAATGTGATGAATCAAAATAAAACATTAAAGAATTAACTCAAGCATGCTTTGCTGGTGTGGAACAATTGCTCCAAGCTACTTACCCGTTAGTAACTGCTCATAGAATTGTGGCTCAATGGCACCGACAGCCATGAATTTTCCATCTGAGGTCTTGTAGGTTTCATAAAAAGGTGCACCACTATCTAGCAGGTTCTCACCTCGAGGTCTGCTCCATAATCCCAAATTTTGTGATTTCCACAGGAAAGAACTTAAGTATGCTACTCCTTCAACCTCGAAGAATTACAGAAAAAATAACAGCTTCAGTAAATTACCTGGTGTGTTATCTTGAATCTAATTAAACCCAAACACTACGACCCATTCTGTCCTCTGTTAAGATTTTTAATGACAATGCCTCTGGTAAGCAGTTTAATTTCCTTGAATTTTCAGTTACTGCTTATATTGCATACGTTAAATCACCTAGAATTAGAGAGCTAAAAGGAATGTAAATGTGATAACGCTACTTCAGATGGGTAACACTTTCAGTGTACAAAGTTTCTTCATTTAGCAAGTTTATCACCATTACGAGTTCACAAAGAGAATGGAAACGATTTTAGGTGATGGGACAAGCTCTATATAACAGTAAGTACCTGATGGCTGTCCAACCTTCTAAACTTCTGGAAATCAAGATGTGTATACCAGTAATATCAAACTTTTCTCTCAGCATAAAAAAGAGAACCAAACAACTTACTGACTGCTATTTATAGAAGGAAACCAGAAGGAAATAAAAGGTTAAAGCTCTCTTGTACCATGGAAATTGGAAAGCTCACCTCCATCACTAAGTTAAAACAAAAATTACTCTCACTCTTGTCACTGGCAGGCATATAGACATAACAAGGTCATCTCAAAACAGGCAAGTGTTTGATGAATACAGCACCAGAAAACATTATTAATCCTGTTTTAATTTGCTCCTTAAAATTTTAGCTGTGTGGAGTACAGCCAGATGAAAATTCAGTTTCTCCTGACTTGCACTAATTATCAAGTTTGTAGCAGTCTTTCCAAGCAAAATCACATCCTATTGTTTTTGCTCACTACCAGAATCCATTTTCTTACATCTGCACTAGAAGAAACTGTAAGAGAGGATAAGGTAGTAACAACAGTACATGGACAGAGGCATTCCCCTGGACGACAGAAAAACCTAAGTTGTATTGTTTTGATTATCATTTTGATTCAAGCATTGTCAGCTGTGTAAAATTAATCCAGTACTGTCCATAGAGAAAAATCACAGATTGTAGCTTTACAGAGATTTTATCAAGGAGCTACAGAATTTTCATGTGGAAAGATCTATTAGTTTCTACCCTTCTAAAAAAAAAGAAATTAAAACATGCAAGTCTTCAAAGTGGGCATTTGTGAAGGCTTCTTCATTTAACCTTACTTGGACTCCTTCTCAAGTACAGGCCACAAGGACACAAGTACTTCTTCCCTACTTGTCATATGTTAAAGTCAACTTAAGTACTTTTACATGAAAAAGTACCATATACCTTCATCTACAGGTTTGCAAAATGAAAGACATCAAAACAGTTTGCTTTACCAACAATTCAATCTTGGACTGCCCAGATTAACAAAAAACCCCAAACCAAACCAATAAAAAACCCCAAACTAACACAAAAATCTACTGGAAGTAAGGATGACATTAGATGGAGATAATGTCAGAATAAGCTCTAACTGAAAGATTTTTGTGCTGATGGAACTACTTGCAATACCTACATATGGTGCTACTGGAAACACTTAAAAAAATAGCTGCTTTGAATGCATATAGGGACTTTGGAAACCTCCCTGGCTGTACAAACAGACAGCTAGCTTCTGCCTGAGGCCCACATCTTGCCTGAAGCAATTCAGAGACAAGTAAAAATGTCCCTAACACCTGCACCAACCCTCTAAAGGCATGCTCAACTAACAGCACACACACTCTGACGTGGCCTCTTTCTTTTAAAACACATGGGGAAACTCTACTTAAGTCACATTACAGAATGACTACAGTAACAGTTATGTGTTTCACTTTACGACTCTCTCATGCAAAAAGCATCAGCGGTCTCTGAAACAAGAAGGAGAATCCAAAGGCATCACCCCATTGCGTGACCTGTCTACTCCACAAGTCTGTTCCTTCTGTAGAGTGAAACATTTCAAACAAAACTGAGAATGAATCCACGTCAACCTAACTTATCCTCATGACTGATGAATGCCTCTAGGATGTGGGATTTTTGGTTTTGAATACCTCCAAGCTGAGGAAACCATGGAACCCCAGTTTTCTCTTGGACAGCTAAACGCTCTTGCTGTGAGACTACTATGCCAGTGACCATTGCCAGCATCTGCTACTGTGGTCTGTCTTTTCACAAAGAATGAGTCATGTTTGGTTAGTTGCTTACCATCAGCAGAAGGCTTTGTGTCCGAGTTTGGAGTGAACCTAAAATGTGGCTCTAACTCATACACCTTTACTCCAGCATGCTGCAAGACCACAGACATACAATGGTGTCTATCATATATTACTCTGTCCACTCCACATCCTACCCAGCACGTGGGAACTACCAGACTCACTGTAAGGTACTTAAAATCCCTATACAGTCAATGAGAAGAGACAGCAACTAAAATAAATTACTCCAGACTAGGCACCTAAAGTTCCTGAGGTGGACAGCCAAACTGCAGAATCCAGTGCCCGCTTCTTATGCAGCACAGTAACAAGAACAGGCACTGTGAATAGGTGATTCAACCCAGCCTTTGACCTGATCCTTTCTACCTTCTTTTTGTGTCAGTTTAGTTTCACCAACTACATGTGTATGCTCCCAAGGCATTTCCAGGTTTCAGCACAGCAATTAGAATAAAAAGATAAATATTGAATTCTTCTATCGCAAAAAGTTGGATCTTACTCTAAAACTACTAACCTCAAGGACAAGAAATAACTTACTTTTTAAAACTACTTCAAAAGATAAGCACAGCAATAAAATGAAAAAGCGAACAAGTAGTCAGTAAAACAATCCATGAAATGAGATGAAAATTCAATAGACAGAGTCCTGAGGACATAAAGCTGCTAAAAAAGAAATTAATTTCACCTCTTTAATCACAGAAAATTCCACCATGTGTCAGAATCATTAACATATTCAGACTACCTAAACTGTAATACAGCTTAAATAGTAGGCGTGTTAAATAAAATTTTTGAAAGTTAAAACAAAATGACAGCTGAAATGCTGAAATCACATAATGTTGTCATTTAAAAAAATATCTACTTCTACAAAACAAACTGAGACATAAACCCATCAATCTGGTCTGTTAAACTGTCTTTGCTGTTGATGACGTGGGTATGCTTTTAATTAACCGTCTCTCTAATCCTGTTCAAGTGAAATGCCAGGTTAAGTATGTCCAGTGACACTGGACAATATTCCATCCATTTCAGAGGACACCAGAAGCATCAGCAGAGAACTGTAAATTCCACAATTATAGTGAGAATAAAAAGTTGAACTAAGTTTTGAGGGCTTAAAAAACAAACAAAACCCAATAAAACCCCTTAAAACATCCCACTCCCAAGGAGCCACAGATCTAATCAGGATGCCAGTGGACTTACACTGGCTTGTAACACACCCTTTTAATTACTTAAAGCACCAATAGTGAGAATAAGTTAATATTCCTAACTACAACAAATACTTTTTTTTTTCAGTTTCTGAAGTCTTGTCACAATTCTCCAGTTTGTGCTTCACAAATATACAAATTTACTCAATTTTCCTTTATAGATCATCTTTTCAGACTGTCATAATTTTTGTTGTGTTTCTCAGACTTTCTCAAACAAGTCTCTTTTTTTTTTTTTTTGGAGGAGGCGGGGAAACATTGCTAGTACCAGAAACAGCATTTTCCTGAGGTCTTATAAATGGTGAATAGATTAGAAGAATTAGTTCAGAAACTTCGGTGGATCTATTTCCTGTTTGTACATTCTAATACAATGTGTGTGTGTATTTTACAACAGCATGATATGGTTGACTCATGTTTGGCTTGTGACTGCTACAAACCCCCAAAATTGTACTTTAGCCAATTGTTCTCAGGCTGCATTTGTATAGATGATTGTTTCTGCTTAAGAGAACTATAGAGCAGTGGTCTCTATGAATTTCAGCCAATTTGTTTTTAGGTCATTTCTCCAATTTGAAAAGGTCATTTTCAATTCTAATCCAAATATCCAGCGTATTTGTAGTTCTTCCCACATGTGTATCATCTGTAAATTTACTAAACACAGCTGTTCATCCATCATTCATCTTATTGGAGAAAACACTGAAAAAAACCCAACAGATGTTTGCAGAATGCCAGTTGTTCTTTTTTTTTTTTTCATTCTGAGAATCAGCTACTAATAATTATTGCTGGGGTAAAAACATCAGGCCAGTTTCACACTGATCTTGCAGAATCTTCATCTAGACCACAATGCCACAGCCAGCTTCCAAGAATGCAATGTAAATTTGTCAAAAATTCAAGTGAAGACAGTTAACATCTCTTGCTATTCTCCAACCTTCAAGACCTCTTTAACATAGAGATTTTCTCTATTAACACAAACTTTTTCCATTATGTATAAGTCCAAATCATAATCTTCACAGGATCACAGGATGTTAGGGGTTGGAAGGGACCTCCATAGATCATCGAGTCCAACCCCCAATTTTCACCGTGTCACAACACCTCAAAGGGAGGTCGAATTTTAATTGCAATGTTCTTTAGAAAGAAAAAAAGGAAAGAAACAGAGAGAGAAAAAAAGACAAGCAAAACAACCATCCACTTGCAGATAATACTCATTTCAAGGATAAATAGAAATGGGTATTTTTCCTGTGTGTAAGAGGCCGGCCCCGCAGTGAAAAAAATCCATAGTGTTGATCATTAATCTAATTTTGCCTTTCATTTATTTTATGGCACATTAACACAAAAGTGTTCAAAGTTCACCTTTTGGCAATAGTCCATGGCACTGTACTTATGTGAGGGAACAGTGCTTCTAATTCAACAGGACTAGTCACAAATTCGTAAGCAGATATATCTTGGGTAAAGCTACTGCAATTCTCTATTTTATCAAGACTGTTGTTTTTCCTGTTATGCATTATGTTAATTGTTTATTATACACTCTTATTTCCATACACCAAACTCACTCATCTAATTATACAGCTAACATTCTGTGAAGAAGGCAGACTGTCAAAAAGAAAGATAAGGACTGTCACAAAAAGCTGCAGTATGGGTCCCATGTCATGAGGATGTGATGGCAACAGCGATAGGCAAAAACTGCTTGCATGTAAAGAAACAGACATTTTATGAGCTTACTTACATTTCCTTTCCCAACTTGCCAATTTTAAACCTTAAACATAGGTCAAATTTCCACCTTTTTAGAGACTTAAGCCCCAACAAGCAAACATAAAAAACCTCACCTTCCTTGTGACCAAACTTACCATACTGGCATCAATGACTTGCCCTTTGCCAGATTTGGTACGTTCATAAAGGGCTGTAACAATGCCCATTGCACACATTACACCTCCACCAGCAAAATCAGCCAGAAGATTTAAGGGTGCATAAGGCTTTTCATCTTTTCTACCCAGCTTTGACAGCACACCTGACAGTAAAAAAAGCAAACAGAAGTATAAAATTTATTACAAACAGTCATTTCTACAATTAAAATTTCATTCTTTTCATCTGTGCAAGTAAACAAGGAATAAAGCCAATTTCTACCAACAGTTTTCTGTCTCTACTCAGCAGTACCTTAGCAAATGGTTACTTTTCAATTCACAAAAAAAAAAAAATTCAATCAGATTAGTGTCGTGGTAGGCCTGAAAAGGCTTGTACATGTCCTGGCTTGCCCAGGCATGCTCCCCTGCCCCCCCTCCTTCTGAGCTGGGGGTGGTGGCCACAAAAGCCCCAGCTTCACCTAATATGGGCAAACTGGGCAAAGTGCCATCTTGATTGGCTAGTNAGATTTAATGTTAATAAACAGTTTTCATAGTTATTAACAATCTCTGCCTGGATATCAAAATTTATATCGTTATTAATTTTAATACCTTTCATTACAATTAGTGAAGATGCATTTAGTAAAAGTCTTACAGATAAACCATTGACAATTCATCTACAAAGGGAGAAAATTTCACCAATAAATTGTGTGCAGTAATTCTGTATTAGTACATGCATAGAACCTCCACAAGAAGTCAGTACGCAGTAGTATGAACACATCTCAAAGCAACTTTGGTAAATGATTCTTCTTTGAATCTTTTAAGATAAAAATGTAGGTAGTCTTCTGTGTACATAACCCATAAATTAGTAGCCATAGCAATGGATTTCACATCAAAAACTGCATTTCACTCCTACCTTCCAACAACCTTTGCAGAAAAAAAAAGGATAAAAAAAGAGTTGTGTCCAAGAGGAGTGAGTAACAGGAAAGTTACCTGTGCCTGCATGCAACATCGACAGCTAGAACCTATGTTTATGCAAGCAACTATGCAGATATGAAGGGGAAAGAGCAAAGGCTAAGCCAGTTTACTTTGGATAGAGGGTTGAATCTGTTAGCATTTCTCTGTCGTCCTGAACAACTTATTCACTGTCCTCTTCTCACTGCAGTTCTCTCATAGTGATTCCCTTTGGTCAAGTAAAAAACTGCAGTATGATCTTGCAGCACATACACTCAGTTTCCTGAGGAATGCATTACTTTGGTGCATTGTTTGGTTAGCTAGTGTTTTAATGTGCTTCCTAAGTGTGCAGAGTAAAAAGTGGTTTCCACATGCACAAAGCCACATCACTGACTAAAATCTCACTTTCAACAGTCCAAAGGTCACCACAGGCACCAGCAGATTAACACATTAACTTACATTTTGAGTTTGAAATGCAAGCCTCTTCTTTTTTTTTTAATAGCTAAGTCTCATGAAACAAACACTTGGGATAAGAGATCTCACCTTGTCCTAGATCCTTTTGATAGGCGTAAAAGCTTCGCCCGTCAAGTTTCAAACAAAATGACTTAACTTTAGAAAGACAGTACTAAGCAAAATGCTATTGATTAATGTGGTAGTCAGGGTCTGG